>CM039681.1:52525259-52622759 GCA_022537955.1 Schmidtea mediterranea
AAGAGAGAGTAGGCTGAAACATTTGAAACAAAGAAAACAAGCACTAGAATCAAAAAATAGAAGTGATGGCAAAGAAGTACTATCGCAAGAAATGAAAGAGCCAGAATTGAGAGATGAACAGGAGCATCAACGTCACAAGAAAAAGGAAAAGATATCAGAAACCAATATAACAAAAATTCGAATCCATAGAGGATACTGCTACACAAAAATAGAAACAAAATCAAGAAAAGAAAAGCCCACGTGGAGTGAAGCTCAAATGAGAACAGAATAAAAAGAGATGATGGTTCCAAACAAAAGGGCCAAACAAGATAATGAAAGAAGAGGAACAACTAACATATTAATATTTGAGACAAATACCAGACGATCAAACTAGATTTGAAAGATGAAAGTGAAAATAAGCAGTCTGGGCGGAGAAATATTTCAATCTAATGCGAGGAAAATAAACATACAAAGATGATCAAAATCCGGAAATTAGAGGAAATGGAGAACGCAGGTACCCAGAGAAGATGAAACCGAGAGTATTAAAGAAATCAACGAGATTGTAGAACCGAAGTAGATCGAAATCAGTTAATGTTTCCTAACCTCAAGAGATACAACCCGCATACAGCAGAATAAATGAAACTGATTGCGAAAGATATCAAACAAGAATAATAGGTACATTTACGGCATCATGGAAAGACATGATAAAAAAAGTACCAAGAGTTTAAAAAGAATATGATAGAGAAGAGTAAATCAGGTAATTATTGATTTTCGCAGAGATACCAAGACAGATAATAGCTACAAGAAGCGAGCACCAAACGAGTTTGTATGATTGGGGTTAGTGAAAAAGCTGGGACCCAGTTATAAAATAACCTTTTATATTTACCAAGGAAGAAAAAATACAAAGCGAGATATACACCCTTGCGGATGCTCTAATATGGCCAAAAGGAATAAATGTGAGTAACACTAAACAGAAAATGAAAACTGAAGAAACGACAACAGAAATATGGCAGAAAATGACAAATATTATATACCATAAGAAATAAAACCTGGATTAGAAAAAGAGAGACAAAAGATAAAATGAGCAGAACCAAGATAAAAAATGACAGAACAAGCCCATAGACCAGGCCAGAAATATATTAAATCGATTATCAAATTAACGAGACCACATTTCAATGAAAATATTTGAGAAGCTGTACGGGATACAACATAATGAGATTCGAACTAATGAGAGAACAGATGAGTTGATAGCCAAATATGGAAGAGGCACCAAGAGATATGAGGGGAGATAAAGCCAATAAAGATAAAAATAAACTACCGATGATGAAATAAAAGAAAATACTAGTAGATCCCGATTGTCAAATGCCGAATTATACCGACGAATAAACCGAAGGGAAATTATTACAACCGATAATCGAAGTAGTGATGAAGGTATGCGTAGAAGACGTTGGCCTATAATGTATCAACAAACGGCAAATAAGTCCGCGAGAGCGAATCCCGATATACACGAAATTAGGTATATGGGAAGACGGACAAAACTATTAAATCATAGCGATGGATGAACGCAGAAGAGAAAAATACACAAAAAAGGAAACAACAGATCAAGAGTTTCAAGAGGAAATGAAAGAAAAGTGGACCCAAATACTAACGCTCTACCAGTTATGGAGACAAGAATGCCAAAATTAAAGCAACAAAAATTACAAACCGATAGACGAGACTCGAGATGCGATCAAACACCATGGAAAAAGGTGTATGACGAAAAGACAAAAGAGTGGAAATGGAAAACGGAGAGAACCGAACCAAAATGGGAGAAAATAACGTACCATGGAGAAGCGCCGGAAGACGCAGCTAACGGAATAACGCTTTAGAGTTATATGAAGATGAACCATATGAAAATTTACCAGAGGAAAATGATAAACGAAATGGAATGGCAACGCAGAAGAAAGACGAGGAAATAAAACGATAAAGCTCGATTAGCCCATACACATGGAAAATAGGCGGATAGGCTGAAAAAAGTAAAAATCGGCTGAAGAAAGAAAATCATCGTATTACAAGTCATCATGTTTATACAGAAATCGGAGGATACCGGATGAAAACTGAGAGTTATACCCAAACGGAGATGGGGTAGAGAAAAGGAAATACTTATCAGTTATTTTTCTATTAGCAAGAGGCAGATATGACGGAAAATTAGAATGGCCATTCAATCGAAAAGTCACAATTTCATGCGCAAACCCGAAAATGGGAAGAGCGACACGCGAAAAATTGGAGTAGACTGCCAAGATCTATGATAAGTCAAGAAGCCAAAATCTACTAGAAATGTTGCGGGAAGGAGTACCACAATTTCTGTTGAAATATGTAACCACCTCAATTTTTAAAAGAATGATACGATATACATCACGATCGAAAGTAGAAACAGAACAACGGGAAATGAAAATAACGAATCCAACAAGAACAAGCGAGACCGCGAATTTAGCGTACTCGAAAACGAAATTCCAGAATAAAATACTGCCACAGATTATAGATGACCCCTGTGGAGGAAGGAATTAACAAGATTAACGGAAACGCAAAAAAATGCAGAGAGTTAGCAGCAATTTAAGAATGGAGCAAAGAACCAAAGAACGAACGGTAACAGATTTGGCAAAAATGGATAATCGATTCATGTAACAGAGTGGAGAACCTGCGATATCGTAAAGGAAATAGAAAGAATATCGGAGAATGTATGCGTGGTAACCCAGAGCAATTCCGAGAAATTATCCGGAAATGAAATCATACGGAATGGGCAGCCGAAACCGATAGAAGTACAGTTTAAAAAATTATGATGCCCAGATTTCGAACCAAATCGAAAGAGAATTTTATATCACTGCCAAAGCGGGGGGGGTGAGGTGAAGTGAAAAGAGGAATACCGTAATGACCTCCCATTTCATACAAATACCAAGGACGATCATTAGACCGGACATCTCGAAATCGGAGTTACGCCAAATGCAATTGGGATTAATAAATGTATTACAGTAAAGCAAAGATCGCGGGTAGAGAACTGGAATAAAAGAGAAAATCAAGAACGAAAACGCCATAGGACGACAAGAAGGCCCCTTAATTAACCGGGCGCCAGATAAGTTCAACCTGCAGCAGAGAAGTAATCGTCATCACAACAGGAGACTGAAGAGATACTAATGATCTAAATGAATATCGTAGATGAGGAAAGCAACCCGGAAATAAACGAATGCAAGAGATTTGTTCATGACAGAAAACGAGGATGATCTGATAACAGATGAACCAGACGAGCTATATGGTGGTCAAAGACAACTAGTCGAAATAAATAGACCCAGATACCGAAGAGGAATATAAAAGAAAGAAGAGAAGACGCGAAGCTCGACAGGAGATGATGGGATTAACTGGATAAATGAACGAGGAGCTACAACATCCAAAGAAACAGCAAGACGAACAACCCAACGAAAAGAAACAGGTACAGCAATGAAAAGAAATCCAGAGGACGACCAAAAATTGATTAACCCACTCCAGAAAGGAAAACCTAAGAACAAATGCAGATGGACCAATTAAACAACGAAATTGAACAAGCTATAGTCAAGTAACGAAACAGTTACAAGGAAAACTGAAAAGGCCAAGAACAAGGAAGCTAAAGTGGATCAATTAGATTTAAATAACCGATATGCTGGAATTAGCAAAATCCAGAAAATAAAGAGAAATTTAAAACTTAATAAAATATCGGAACAGAAGCGAAAAGCTTTGGGCAGCAATAAAGCCAATAA
Organism: Schmidtea mediterranea; assembly: GCA_022537955.1. Taxonomy (NCBI): domain Eukaryota; kingdom Metazoa; phylum Platyhelminthes; order Tricladida; family Dugesiidae; genus Schmidtea; species Schmidtea mediterranea. The sequence goes on from CM039681.1 coordinate 52,529,006, forward strand.
ATAAATAAAACTCAATAGAACAACAAGGTACGAACTACAACCTAGAGATCCAGAGAATTGCTGTTGATAATAAATCAACTTAACGAAACGATCTGATGACCCAAATAGATATTGGTAGGAAGGCCTATCTGATGTACAAACGATAGTGATATACCAGAAAGCGAACTCCAAGATACAACCCAAACGGATATGAAATTTGGCGATAAACAGATATTACGGAAAGTAATTGAACATTCCATCCCTGACCCAAAGGTGGATGGCAAAGCCTTTATAAACCTGGTAAGTAAAGATGATCAAGACTGAAATAATGCAGACAAAGTTGAAAGAGTTATAACGGAATTCGAACAACGATTAATGCAAGTGATCCAAGAATCAAGCCAGTAAAAGGATGAATGCGTTATAAATTACACACATACTCATATGGATGAGATGTGCGTAAAGGGAGTAGAACGTTTGTAATATAACGAATTGTGGATAAATATAAGAAGATTGGTGATAATATTCACTAAAGGAAACAGGAAGAATGCAAAGCTGCAACCCCGGCAATTGCAAGACGACGGCAGACAGCAGTATATATAATGTATACCAAAGAAGTGAGATTTCATAAAAACGGAGATCAAGGAATTGTTCAGTAACAAGGAAAATCGTAGGCATTTCATTGCGGACATCACTCACATTCAACAATTATAGAAGCGGGAACGGAAAACAACAGTGGTATCAGTAACGCGGACACGAATGTGAAGAGGGATTCAACGGACAGGGACGCATCTCAAATAGTCTGGACGAGTAAATGTTAGCAGCTTGAAGGAAGGAAAATAAAACTACCCGAGTATATGCTGCGGGAAGAATAACGGCTTGGAAGACGGAACGTGTCAAGGAGGAAGAAGTACACATATGAATCAACTAGTCAAAGGAGTAAGTAGTGATTGAAAAGCTATCAAGTAAAAGTTGGAAAAATATCAAGGAATTTTGATCCGGACACACAAGCGATGAAAAAGTATCCCCAATGTCTAGCAACAGATAAGATATCGTAATACGGGAATGTCAACGATCGTATATCAACGGACCATACCAGAACTTGCAGAACTCACCTTATTGAAAGCGCAATATTGACGAAAGTGCAAGGACGAGTGCACAGTGAAAACAGAAACTACACGCAAAAGAGCGCACTAGACTGAATTACGGAGAAACCGGAAAGAATCGGAAAACCCACGATAAAGTCACACTATCGGATCGGAGGTCACACCAACAGTAGTAATATCAAACAGAGCACTCAATCGGAATGGAGATCTAAAAGGACGAAATGGTGAGTAAAATTGTGACGAAATGGTAAGCCAGTACCAAATTATAAAGGAATATCCTTATCGGAACAGCATACCGAACCGCAAAAGCGCAAAATAGACCCAAAGATGTGAAACTATATCTGAATATAATAATCAAGATGGATTTCTTATATCAATAAGGACCTGGCATCCAACGGAAAAATTAACTATGATTTAGTTAAAATGACTGTATCTTGAACAGAGAAAATACAAAACAAAATTAGGCCCATGGTCAATCACAATCCACCAGGATAATGCACATCCAGCCTAATTACCACTCCAGAAGGATAATTTGGAAGAAATCGTTGGAGAAGTCATGTACACCATACAGATGTGAAAAACAATCGCGAAAACTAAACCAGAGAATTCAACAATCCAAGAGATAAATGCCATAAATGAATTAGGAGATAATGCAATAAAGGAAAAATCAGATTCGCTCAACCAGTAACAAGGATGATAAACCCAGAGAAATTGTACCTAATTGTTTCAGTTGTAGTAATGTATATGGACCATTATTCGAAATAAGAGAACGGAAGTTGTGTTACAATTCCCAACTCGAGTAATCGTAGCTAACCGCCAAATATTTGGACTTACAGAATTGATAGCGAAGGCAGAATTTAACCGTAGACACGTATACAGAGTGGAATATTACCAAACGAACGATCTGGAACGAGCGCAGAGAACATCCTATTATTTCCAGCACAAAGGCAAGCAATACTATCTAATATTGTAACGATACGGGAGGTAACACTATGAGAGAAACCCAACTACGAACTGCTACTATCAACCAAGACAGATCATTTTCAACAATGCAACAGCAAAATATGATGAAGCCATGTGGGGAAGATTCTTAAATCTCGGACAAAATGATGGCAGGAAAATTTTAGGAATAATCCTCAATCATTCAAATCGTAAGAGTGATCTTAACACAAATGTTAGCATGTTTTTCGATATCTAACAAAAAGAGAAAGAAAAATCACTGAAAATGGCAATTGGATTTTAGCCGTTTTTTACTAAAACAATGGTTGTTACAATGGACACTCAAAAAGATATTCACAAGTAAAAAGGTTTAGTAGGGGAATTCTAACTAAAATGAATGGTACTGATGAGAAGTCCGGACGAAATTTAAAGCAATAATGAAATTAGAGAGCCGGAGAAAACAGAATGAGGCGACAGAAAAACGAGCAACTGGAAACGATGGATAAATTTCAAGAGGGATAGCAGTGATAACAGGCGACAACGTACGGGAAAACCAAGGAGGAACGCAAGATGCTAACTTCAAGAACAACTCAAACAATGGGAAAATCGAAGGACAAGACATAGTTGACATTTCAATCATCCACCGCCAGATATGAATGTTTAAAAGAAAGGCAGCATCATCAGTAGAGAGAAACGCACCGGTAGAGAGAACGTACCGTTACCAAGACCAACAACATTACGAAATATTTATCCAGTAAACATACTGAACCAATTTGGGCAAGATTTTATGTAACCAAGAACCAGCCAAAGATCGAGAAGTGTGGATCAAGATCCAGAAACCCGAACTATAGCTATGTTACAAACATTAGCTGGACCAACATTAACGTACCCAATCTAGAATAAATGGGGGAAGAAATAAAGCAATGATGATACCGGAGCAAAACATTTCAGCAATAAAAATGGAATAAAATACCCGGAAGATTGTGGCCATGTATAGAAGAAGCTACATGGATGTAAATAACTTGCAGCAAAGAATCGGTAGCAGTCATCGGAAATCTGGTCAATAATAGAATATTAAAATGTGAAAATCAACACGGTATTTAGCAGTTAATCAGGAAATTGAGTGCGGATTGTATAATTGGAACGGATTCATGCCAGAATTATTTAAAAGAGATAATAATAGATCTAGGATCAATGGAGCTGAGAGATAAAACCGGACGAATATGTATGCTGAAATCAGAAGTAAGAGATGGCTCAGAGAAAATAGTAGTGCCAGGGCGCACCACAAATGATTTGTTACGTAAGTGATGAAGAAAACTAGAGGCGAAATGAATTTTTCGAAACCTAATCACAAATTTGAGAAAAAGAAAGAACTGCATAGCACAGAAATAGTGTATGTAAAGCGATAACAGTGAATTCCGATCACATTACAAATTTTGACGAAGGAAGATTAAAGTTATCTATGAAAACGAACGATTGGGAAAATTAAACAACCGATGATGGACATTGAACTCCCAACAACAAAAGACGGAAGGAAATGAAGGAAGAATTATGGACAATCGACAGTCAAGCTACTAAAGAAAAACGAGAAAGAACAACTACAAAAACTGCTAATGAATTAAAGATATATTTGCAGCAATCCGACTTAGATCTCTCGGTAACAAGTGATGTAAAACGCCAACCACGATACCATTAACAGATGATACCCCATAACACTACGGCCAATATCGATTGGCAGAAGCTCAAAAATCAGAGCAGAAAAAGAAGTGCAAAAGATGTTAGACGCAGGAGTGATCGAACCAATTGCTCGCCATGGCAAATTTCCAGTGGTCATGGTAAAGAAAAAGACGGAACGCAACGATTTTGTATAGATTATCGACGACTCAACGCGGTAACAAAGCCGAGATACATAACCCGTTACCCGACATAAAATTGAAAATGTTACAAACCCTACCGGAGCAGCTTAATTTCATCGCTAATTTAAAAAGTGGTTATTGGCAGATAAAGGTCAAAGAGGAAGACAGAGAAGAAAACTGCCTTTTACAATCGGAAAAAGATATATATCAATTTAAGAAATGCCTCGGATAACCAACGCACCAGCCTCATCCAAGAGATGCATGAACTTCGTAACTCATGGCATCAAACAATGTTAATGTGTATATATTGATGATTTTATTAATTTATTCTAGCACCTTCGAGCAACATTAAAAAAGATATCCGTAACGTATTTGTTCGATTGAGACAATGGAAGTCTTAAAATTGAAACCATCTAAATGCGATTGGCAAAGGAAAAAAGTTACCTTCTTGGGACATATTGTTATCGGCAAAGGCAAAGAACCAAGATCAAGAAACATCGAAAGATAAAGAATTGCCTACAGTACCTCCAAAACAGTCCACGCAAAGTGCAAAGAATTTTTAGGCCATGTGGATATTATCGAAAGTTCAAACCCTCAAGAATTACGGCAAACTATTGCGAAACCACATACAAGAATTAACCAAAAAAAAGATACCGAAACCTCCCCGTTTTATATGGGAAGAGGACAACAACAGCCTTTGAAACAGCTCAGAGATAAACTGATATCAGCACCATACTCGTACACCCGATTTTAAAGAAACCATTTTTGTTGGCGTACAGATGCAAGCGAATATGCATCTGGAGCAGTCCTAGGAACAATGGGATGACGAAGAAAAGAGAACGAGTCATTGGAAATTACAGTCGAACGTTCAAGAACATGAAAAGAATTACTCTGTGGACTGAAGGAACACTAGCATAATCAAGCTAATTAAACATTTCAAATATTATTATGGGGTCGATTGAACCGATCATTCAACCATTTGGTATGGCTAGGCAACACAAGAGCAATCGAGCAGATTGATGAGATGGGGCAATGCAGCTTGCAAGAAATACTCACCGTATATCCAAATTCAAATCGGGAAAGCCACACGCTAAACGCAGATTGTATGTCAAGATTCGTATTTGAGGAACTAAATGGATCACGAATGGTAAGACGAATATGCCATGATATCGAGAAAGGACATCGATTCACGAAGTTAAGAAACGAACAGAAGAAGGCGAAGAACTAAGGAACGATAATCGAATTCATGAGGAACAACGACTTGAAATCTTTCCGATAACAATAATAATATTAAAAGAACTTATGGAAAAACATAAGCATAGATAACACATGTTAGAAAGGATGGCTATTGCTAATGGATGGGCGAAAGCTACTTATGTGTTTTACAGAAAGGTAGACGAAAGAAGGGCTAATGCAATTACCGATGACGAAAAACTCGCGAGGACACATGTCAGCAAAAAAGACAGAAGCAAGATTACGTCAAAAATATTATTGGCCAAATATCGGAGAAGACGTGAAAGGATGGATAAAGAATTGTCTGATATGTGCAACGAGGAAAAGTACAGGAAGTAAACTAAAGGCACCATTAAAACCAATGCCAATTCCACCAGAACCAATGACAATGATCGCAAATGGATGTAGTAGGACCACTACCCGAAACCAACGATGGAAATATCTATATATTAGTAGTGACAGATTACTTATCAAAATTCCCGGAAGCATTCGCAATACCAGATCAAAAAGCCAGAACAATAGCGAGAATCCTAGTAGAGGAAATATGCTGTAGATACGGAACACCTAAACAGATTCTAACTGATCAAGGAACCAACTTTATGAGCGAAATAATAGAAGAAGTAACAAATTACTTCAGAATTGCAAATTGAGAACATCACCGTACCATCCGCAAACAAATGGTCAAACCGAACGATTCAACGGCATACTAATAGAAATGATGTCAAATTATGTAAGCAGACATCAAAAGGATTGGGACAGATACATAAATCTATGCCTTATGGCTTATAGGATGTCAATACATTCAGCAACAAAAATGAGTCCATTCAAATTAATGTACGGCAGAGAATGCAACATGCCGATAGATTTAGAATATCAACCACCGATATCACAGTATATGGAAATTGATGATTATGTAACAGGATTCAAAGAGCGGATGCAAGAGATCTGGAAAACAGCAGGTATGAATATTAGATTTAATCAAGAGAGCTACAAAGAGTTACATGATAAAAAGCGAGACGTACGTGAGCATAACTTTCAGGTTGGAGATTGGGTAATAATCGCAACGCCAGAAATTATCCCAGGAGTAGCCAGAAAATTACAAAGATGTGGTAAAGGACCATATGAGATAATGTATGTAAACGAGAACAATGCTCGGGTTAAACTAGTCAATAACCCACTCACCAGACCTATTTACGTGAACGTAAGCAGATGCAAAGCGATACCGAGAACAATAACAAGAGAACCAGAAAATCGAGGTATGCAAACTAGATCACAAACTCAACAACTGAGTATAAACGGACTAACGATGAGTCGAAAAATAGAAGCAATATCAAATAATACAATAGAAGAACCTAAACCAGATGAACCCAAAATAACTCTAAACGCAACTCAAGATAATGTAGACAAGATGGATATAATAGTAAAAGCTATCAGAGAGATAATGCCAGAATGGGCCGAAGGGAAAGGATGGATGAGAATAGTAAACAAAGCAGGGAAAATCGCCATGGATTATGCCAAAGGAGCTAGAAGTCCACCAGAAATGGACCGTATCAAAGAAAGTATACCCATGATATTCACTATGGCAGATGTAGAAGGAAACGTACCTTTACATATTGCAGTACAGCATAGAAACACCCAACGAATAATGGATATAATCCAATTTATGCAGAAATGCGGACACAGCTCAAATATACCCAACGAAGAGGGACAAACACCATTAATGTTCGCAGTTGCAGCAGATGCTTCTACAACAATCCTGAGAGAACTACTAAAAACAGGATCATCGTTTAAAGAAAAAGATAATGGAGAAAATAATGTACTACACTATGCACTGAAATCGAGACAAGCAAGTGCAATAAAATTCATAACCAGTAACGCGACAATCGGAGAAAGAGAAATGATGGGTAAAATAATCCAAACACTATGGGAAGCTATCGACGCCAAACAGGACGAAGCAACAGCCAATCTGATGAAATGGACCTACGAGGGTTCACCACTCAAAGTATTCAATGTGAATTATATGGTAAGAAACAGAAACGTCCTATTAAAAGAAACAATATATGCTCACTATCCATTCCCAAAGACAATAAAAGCAATGTTGAAATGGGAAGGACTGAAATTCACCAATCATCCAAAAGAAACAATACGAATTGGAGATAGAAAGGAACAGTTATTAACGATAATACACAGATGGCATCGAAAACAAATAAGATTTCAAGCGAGTAAACAAGAGATAAAAGAAATGGACGATATAAAAGCAAGAATAATAAAAGTATACGAGGAAATAATTGAAATAATAAATGTCGAGGACGACATTTCAAAGGAAACCCCGGATGGAAGTAATAATGGAGGAGGAAGTGATGATAACAACAAAAACCAAGAGGATCAAAATGCTAGAGACGAGAATAAATCGGCACAACAAGAGAAAAAGGAACCACCTAACAAGGAACGTCAGGAAACGAGTAACAGCAATAACGAAGGAAAGCGAAACAAAGGGATGATGTTACTACAACAAAGGAAAAATCAAAACCGACCGACCCTGCTACAAAAAATAATGATATTGATTACGTCCATCAAGTTAACGGAAGCTGACGAAAACATCACAAGGAAATAAAATCGTTCAGAATACGAACAATAAACGAGAAAGGAATCGGAAGTAAAGGAATATGCTTACAACTGACAATGAATACAAGCATAAGTTGTCAATTCGATTCAATAGGAAAACCAGGAAAGATGGAAATACGATCCGAAAACTCATCATCATGCCAAACCACCAAAGACGTATGTAGAGATGCTACAAAAGATAGAAACGTAAAAATTCAAGTAGAGCCAGGGATAGGCAAATTACGAATAATAAACAGAGGAATAGAAACGATTGAACAAGTATGTATACAAAACAAAATTATCGATTGTTGGAAAATGAATATGAAAGCAGGAAAGAAATGTGAATGGGATAGCCTAGAAGGAAATGCGGAATATATAATATGTGCCAACAATGATATAATAATAACTTGCACATTGGCCAAAACCCTGGGAGAAAAACTCACAACACCAAAAGAAGAGCCTTATCAACGTCGAGCACGAGAAAATAAAGAAATAATAATAAAAGTAGAATCAGATCCAAAGAGTGGAGAAGAGATAATAATCGAAAATACGGGTAAAGAACCTATCACAAAAGTTTGCATATTCGAAACTAAAAAGAACGGAACGATAAATGAGAGAATCAAATGTCAATCAAATGATGATATCAAAAATCAAAATACCGTATTCCAACAAAGAAAATATGGAAAGTATATAGTACACGTACAGAGAGGAGAGATGATTATTGGAAATCAATAACAAGAAAGTTGTTAGAAGCAACTACGACAAAACGTCCGGAAAAAGAAACAAAAGAGAAACCGTACCAACGACAGATCAGAGAAAGTAAAGCGGTAATAATAAACATAGAATCAGATGCGGCGAATGAAGAGGAAATAGTAATTGAAAACACAGGTGAAAAACCCATCACGAAAATTTGCGTATACGAACCTAAAAGAAACGAAACAGTAAACAAAAGAATCCAATGCGAAACAAGCAAAACTATAACGAATCGAAAGTATCGCATACCGACGAAAAGAAAACTCGGAAAATATGTAATAAATATCCAAAAGGGAACTCACGAACATTGGAGAACGATAACAAGGAAACCACTCAAGTCAAATGCGATAGATCAATCCACAACAAAACCATCTGAGAGAAAACCAAGAAACGAAACATGGAAAAAAGGAATGATCATGGACGACAGCCACCTTTCACTCCACGAAGCATTACAACTCCAGAAAGCACTCAAAAATGTACAACCAAAAGAAGGAATAATGGAAACAACCAAGGCAAGAGAAAATACGACTGTACAGCCTAACGAAAAGAACTATATGATTAAAATGATTTGGATAACAACAGCAATAGTAAGCAGCGTAGTAATGCTGATAATAATTCAATTAGTGAGAACTACCAAATGCAGAAAGAAGCCAACGAAGAGAAGATTATGGCCAGCAGTAGAAAAATTCAATTACGATATCGAATTAGGACAATACGATGTAGAAAGAACTGAGGAATATGAAATCATAGGAAATTCTAGCACAAGTGGACTCTGGTTAAAAGAACCGCCCATTATCGAAGCACAACAATGGTCAAACGAATCTGATGTATACCAGATAATGAATGAGAAATATGGGGATATACGGACATTACGTATAGAGTCCCCGGAGACGATGGTGTAAAACGAGAAAGAGACGTTGTATATAGTGTAAAATATTATGTAGTATAATAGTAGTAATAGTATGCACGTATATATATAAATATTGTACAAAATGTGTCAGAAATAGTAAGCAAACAGAAATGAATGCGATGAATTAACGATGTATTATAACCAACAGATGAATCCGAATAATGCAAATCAACAAAATCAAGGGAGAATACCACCATTCGTAGAAGTGATACAACAACCAGCAGCTGCCAACGTACCGATAGAAATTGTAGAATTAAATCAAGGAATACACCAAGATCAAGGAATCGAGGCAACATGGAGACGGCAATGCGAATTAATGACATTAATAACGAACAATGCGCAAACTCAGTGGACAAATACTCATCTAGTATTAACGGAAAGCGTAAACCGAGGCCTACAACAAGCCATAAGACTAGAAGAGCAGCAGAGAACAATACTACAATTGCAGAGAATAAATGACCAATTAGCAGATCAAGTTAGATGGCAAGCTGACGAAATTAGAAGACTACGTAACAATCAACAGCACGTAGATCCAGCAAGTTGGGTGGAATGGATAGCATCAATGCCAGAATTCACCCCAGAACCGGATTCAACAGTAGAGTAAAAATAAAGCGTACCATGTAAATATGTATAAATAAAACGATAGAAGTAAAACAACGTCAAGTAATCGAGAATTCTTGTAGAGATGCAGACAATTATCGAGAGAATTAGAGGAAGCGAGAATCCATCCGAAACTACGAGACGAATAATGAAGGAGAAAATCAAAGTGGTGAATGATATCAAGGAAAGACTAAAGTGTTGCAAATGTAAAGAATTACTGATTGGAGCGAGACAGACGAAATGCGGATGCAGAATATGTACAGATTGTACGATAGAAGTGATAAAAACGGAAACAGTAAAATGCCCTGGATGTGACGAAACGATCGAAAGAGATGAAGATCCTACAACAATGGATAAAGCCACCAACAAAGAAATCAATAATCTACTAGTTCAATGCCGAGTAAAAGAATGCGAATGGAAAGGACTGATGAAGGAAGCCGAAAGTCACGCAAACGAATGCGAATATAGCGAGATATTATGCGAAAAATGTCAAACCATCATAACGAAAAAGACTATCAAAGAACATCACAAAGTGTGTACCAAGAGAGAGGAAAAATGCGAATTCTGTGGAGTGATCGACGAATGGATAAAAATAGAAATGGAACACCGGAATCCAAAAGAGGAACAAATATGCGATCTATATGAAGGAGTATGCGCAAACAACTGCGGCAGAAAAGATAAAGTCAAATTAAAAGAACATTGGAACGAATGCATCGGCAAACCAGTCAAATGTCCGTTAGAACTATTCAACTGCCGAGCACAATTACCAATCACGGAAATGCAAAAGCACATGATAGAAAATAGTATCGAGCATGCCGAAATCACAATGAAAACGATAGGGATGTTGGCATGGGAAATAAAAAGCCTACGAACAGAAAATGATGCACAAAAAGCAATAATAAGAGAAATATTAGAATCCAGAAAGAATTTCGAGAGAAGCCAAGGAGACATACTCAAGAAAATGGGCGAAATGGAAAAGAAAATGCAACAGATGACCAACAGCATAAAGGAACTAGAAACCAACAGTCCTATAGCCAGAAAACATCCTACAGCACCCTTTATATGGAAAATAACCGAATTCGCAGAGAAACTCCAGAGAGCAAAAGATGGAACACAGAGAATCTTAGACAGCCCACCAATATACAGTTGGAAAAATGGATACAAATTAGGTATTAGACTATATCCAAATGGAGATGGGAATGCAACAGGCACCCATATCAGTGTCTTCATCAGAGTGGGAAAAGGAGATTACGATGAATTATTAACATGGCCTTTTAAACAAAACATGATATTAACGATGAAAGGACAAGAGGATTACCGCAACCCAATCAGAACAGGGAATGAACCACAAATGGGAAGGCCAACAACTGACTGGAATACAGCAATTGGAACACCACGTTTCTACCCACAACAACGATTGAGAGGAGAAGGATTCTTGCGAGAAGATAATCTGTATATAAAATTAGAAGTGGAGAAGCCAGACAAGACGTTGTAAAAAGAAAAAGAAAGTGTAAATAAATGTAAATAAAATAAAAAAAAAAAAAAAAAAAAAAAAAAAAAAAAAAACCCAAATAAAAATCAAAAAATTACAAATAATCAGAAAAATCAGAAAAACAAAAAATTCAAAAATAATGACCATATTTAGATGGCAAGCGGAACCAGCGAAGAGATAATGATACAGATGAGAGGAGGACCGGATTCGATATGGACGAGACTATGGAAAAAACCAGAGGAAGAGGAAAAAATTAAAACCTTAGTAATCGCAATTCAGCATTATACCAGTTTCGACACAACCGGACGACCATGGAAAATGAGGAAGGTAATTTACTCACAGAGAAAAGTAAGATACGAGGAGTTGAGGAAAGAGGAACAGAGATATTTAACGTTCAAAGATAATAAAGTATTCACTGACCGACAAAGCAAAGAGATGGCAGCACAAGGATTCTTCTTCTCAGGAACCTCCGAACTACCAGATGAAGTTACCTGTATTTATTGTCAAGGAAGACTTTCGCATTGGGAAAAAGGAGAAACAGCAAAACGAGAACACCTGAGGAAATTTTCAACCTGCCCATTTAGAATAAACATTGACGTCGGAAACCAAGCGATAAACAGACTGGAAGGACTCCGGCAATCAGAAGTTGACAAAGATGAAAAGGGAGGTGAGAAAAAGATAACGATAATAAAGGGTTTTGAAGATCCAGCAGAATTAATCTGGGAAAAAGAAACTATAAATAGAACATTCGAAGAGAGAATTAAAACCTTCAAAGGAAATCCAAGAGCAGCAGAATTTGCGAGTCAAGGATATTGCCAAACAGCCAGAGGAATAATGTGCGAAGGATGCAAAAATCAACAACCAGTACCAGATCAGAATGTTAAAAAGCTAAAACATAAAGGAAAATGCATGTATAAGCAAGAAAAAGAGTCAAAGAATATCGAAATAGTAATTACCAACCAACAAATAGAAGATATTTTGGATCGACCGAAAACGAGAACCCTAATGCTATTATCAGGAGTAGATACCCAAAAGATGAGAAGAATAATCAAAGAAAGATTAACTAATAATCTGGAATGGTATGACTCAACACAAGCAGTAATCCGAGCAATCAAGCGATATCAAGAGAAACCAAAAGAGAATCGAGACAAATCAATAATAAAAGAAGCTATTTTGGAGCAGTATCAATGTGTAACATGTTGGCAGAAACATGTAGAAATAATTTATACGCCTTGTGGACATATGGTCACATGTGAAGCATGCGGGTTAAAAGTTGATATATGTCCAGTATGTAGAAAGCCGATCAACGGGCGGATCAAAGGATTCCGTTTCGCTGATCAATAGATAAAAATGGAAGTAATGTGTAAAAATGTAAATAAAGATAAAAAAAAAAAAAAAAAAAAAAAAAAAAAAAAAATTATAAAAATCCAAAAATTCATAAAATACGAGATGATGTAAATAATGATAAAATCTTGAGATGATTGAAAGGAGAGAATAATCGATTATTAATATTCAGAAAACAATTATGAATCCAAACGAGACAAAAGAAGTTGTAAAAGAGGCGGAAGAGTCAAAACCAGCAATCAAAGATCAATCAGAATCAATAAAAGTAACAAGTGAAGAAGTAGAATTGTGGAGACAAAGAACGTTACAATTAAAAGAAATGCTACTAATCGCAGAAGAGGAATTAGTGCAAGAGACTCTAAAAACGAAAATGATGAAGGAAAAGTGGGAAAAACAACTAGAACAAAAAGTAACCTACCCAGAAGGAAAAGAGAAAACGTACCAAGAGCGAGAAGAGGAAATGATGAAGGAATTTATGCAGAACCAAACCAGAATCAAAAACCAAAGGAAAGAGATACAAACCCTAGAGCAAGAGAAGCAGGAGCAACAAAGCGAAATAGAAAGATTGAGAGAAGTGATAAAAGATAAAGAAACAGAAATACGAGAAGAGGGAGAGGAGACGATAAAGATCATACAGCAAATGCAAGAGGAAATTGGGCAAATTAGCACCCAATATCGAATAGAGAAAACCAAGAGAACCCATATGGAACAAGCCAAAGAATGGGCAAAACGGCAAGCACTTCACTGGAAATCGAAGTGGTACGGAGAGAAGGAGCGTGCAAGGAATGACTGGGAAGCACGCGCTAGACATTATATCCAGCAAATAGCCGAAGAGGAGATAGAACCAGAGCTTACAAAGCTAAATGGGAGAACGCAAAGATCGAAATCAACAAGCTGAGAAATCAAGGGCCAAAACCATCAAAGAAAATTAGAGAGCCCAAAGACGATAGACAAGAAAGAATAGTGATCCAAACAACGGCGGAAGCGAGAAAGTGGAAAGACAAGTATAGATTGTCGAAAATAGAGAATGCGATACAATGGAACATATACAAAAGCAAGATCACGAAATAGTATGGCAACAAACGAGAATGAAGGAGATGCTAGTAGAACAAGAAAAGACTCTTAAACAAAGACGAATACAACAAATAAAAACGGAAGACAAAGAAAGTGGATCAATCGGAAGCAAGAAGATGAAGAACCGGTACCAAGAAGCCAAGAAAGAGATAAGACTGTTACCCAAAAAGATATTGAATATGGAGGATTGGGAACTATGGGAACAAGTCGAAGCGCAGAAAGAAACAATCGAGGAACTAAAAGAAGAAATCCAAACAATGGAATATCATGAACGAGCCAGACAAAATACAATAAGAAGGCTCAGGGGAACTGACAAGAACCTTAGAAAATGGATTGATCAGCTAAATCAAAAGATAACGGAAACCCTACACGAACAAACGGATGAAAGACGACAAATCCAACAATTAAACGAGAGGACAACAGAACTCCAGCAGGAGGTGAACGGACACCGAGGAGTTGTAGTATTCAAAGAGATCCAGTTGAGACATCAACTCGAAGTCAACGAGCAGCTGAAAGAACAAGTTGAAGCAGAAATAAAAGCGATAAAGCAAGGATATGAGGAAAATGAACAAAATCTGAGAAAAGAGATGGAAAAGTTAAAAGCTTTGGAAAACACGCATCGTTTAGAAATGCAAGTAGAAGAATTAACTGAAAACGCAGACTATCTCGCCTATCTCTTAGACGAAGAGATACAAATATCAAACGCTTTACGTGCCGAAATAAACACCTTGCAGAACCGACCACCAATCCTGCTTATGCCGTTATATCCAACGGAAATGCCAACTCAAGTACCCGCCGAACCCGATGAAGGATTCGGGGAGACGGACGAAGTGACAATGTAAACCTAAAAGAGAAAATTGTAAAAAGTGTAAAAAGATAATAAAAATAATAAAAACGATAAAAACAAAAAATTGTAATCGATGTATATTTAGTATGAATCCAAATGAAATAGAAACCCGAACGAATCCAGAAGACGGAGAATACGTACCAAGCCCAATTCAATTAGTAGAACCAATAGAACAAGACCCACTGAGGTATTATAGTAAAAAGTGGAGAGCCGAAAGAAAGGAATGGCAAGAGCTAGTGGAGGAACAAGAGTCAGAAATCGCCCGGATAAATCAACAGTTAATACAATCTAAACAGTTAACCAATACAATAAAACGAAAACTAAGATCCAGCATGGGAGGAAACAGAGAGCAAAAGAGAGAAAACGAACAATTGAAACGAGAATTAGCTGAAATAAAAACCCGTGTAATCCTGGAAGACTATTGGAAAACCGAAGCAGAACGAATGCGAGACAGCAGAAAAAGCGAACAAAGATACGTAATACAACTAGAAGACAGTTGTAAAGAAGCCAGAGAGATAAAAGAAAGTCATCAACAAGCCCAAGAGGAAATTAAAACATTAACAGATCAGCTTCAAGAAGCAAAACGAAAGTTGGAAAAACAAACAACCAAGCGGGTCAACTACAAACGTCAACTCAAGAGAAAACAAACAAAGAAAGAAATCTTCAAATGAAAATTCATAATCAACAAAGAATAATCAAAGAAGGTAAAGAACGATTAAAAGAACTCCCAAAACTAACCGAGCGATTAATAAAAGCCCAAGTCCTGATAATGAGATTTTCAGAAAATAAAATTAAAGAAGAGTGCGAGAGACACTCAACCCCAGAAAAAGAGAAAGAGTAAAAAAGGGCTAAACTCCACTGTATATAGTTGAATAAAATTGTAAATAGACGTGAAAATTGTTTGATATATATTAGAAACGAAAAACATGAACCCAACGTTATGGATCACAATGATAATGATGATAATGATGAGAAAGTGCAATACTGAAAACCCATTAGAAAAATGCGAGAGATCCCAACCTTTCAGAAGAGAAGACAGTACCTGTGCCGATTTCAAAGAAATTTGTATCAATCCTGATAATGAAGAATGTCAACAAATAAAACTACAATGTATACAATGCCCCATGAAAGAGAACAAGGATGAGATAAAACAGAATATCGAGAAAACCCAAATAATGGTACAAACCCTACTGAAAAATAATGAAGAAATAGCCACTATAAAAAATGAGAATCGAGAAATAAAGAAAACCCTAGAAAATATCATCAGACAAATTCAAAGAACAGCCAAAGCAAACCCCAAAAACAAACCAATCCAAGAAATCACCCTATCGATTCAAAAACAACTAGAAAAACGAGTGGGACAAGGAAATGAACCCCGTACAACAACTCTATCAATCAAACTTATACTACCGATTAGTATAATATCCAACATAATACTATTAATATGCTGTCTCATCATCGGCCTAACAAAAAACGAACCAAGGCAAAATACCCAAATTCAAAAATTCAGAAGAATGTCCACCCAAATTCGAAAAATCGACAAAACTAACGAAACGACAAGACTCTCGCAGATTTCTATCAATCATCCCTCAAGATCAGCCCAGCTCGAAAGCGAAACCCAAGCCGTCAGTGATTCATTCGAAAACAAATACAACTGAGTTACAGTAACTGACATTGATTCGAACTGATACTACAAAACTTGCACTAATATTAAAACTGAACTATCTGATTTTATTTGATTACGTATCATAGTAGGACCTTAAGTCCATCTTTATCTTGATGATTAACCTTACCGTAAAAACTTTTTATGAATGTGAATATTGAAAACGGAATTATATGTACTATTTTGAAATCAATTGAAATTGCGGGTCGCAATTTTACGGACCCCGAGTGTTTTATGTTGGGCCAGAACGTAAACGGCCTTCAAAATGTTTAAATGGATCAGAAACACACACGCAAACACAACACGCAATTTAAATAAAACCCAAAACACCAATTAAACCATATAAAATCTGAGAAATAAAAGAATTAAATATAAATTAAGAAACATAAAAATAAAATAAAATATTAACAAAATGCACCAAGATCCGCACGATATCTACACAAATACAACAAGAAAACACGACAAATTCGACGAAATTGGGAAAATCAATTAAAGTTCATTAAAGCAAGATTTAAATCGGAAAATTTGAATTAGTAATAATTCAAATAAAATTCTAAATAAAAAATTATAAAAATAAATCGAAAAATAATAAAAATAAATATTAGAATTTGCGAGAAAACAACAAGGTCGAATTTTGTTTTACTGCATCAAATTTCACACGTCACACAAATAGGTATATATACTGATCCATTTTCACATTAAAAAAAACCAAAAACCATTTTTGAAATTGTTAAACCAGTTTTAAAACTATTTTTGAAATTATTCCGTGTTTCGAAGATTATTTGAATCTTTTAAATCTATTCGAGATCATTGTTGAATTTTTTAGAAATTTTAGGTGAGGATCATTGATTTTGGAACCCTCTTTCCACGCTCCGTACCTTGCATCTCTGTAGAGCTCTGCTCGGACGTCAGCGTGGGAAGAGAGGTATTTGATTTATTATTGAATTTATGCTGTTTTTATTGGAATGGTAACTTGTTATTTTTGTCTTATATAATTAATAAACATTATTATACATAAATTGTCTTATATATATAATTCATTTAATATGTTTTAAAAGATGTCGAAATTTTTCCGGCCCACAGCCGAAACATCATGCAAGTAAATAAAATATACACAGTGCAGACGCATGTAAGAGCGTGGACAACCGCCAATGATATGCACCCGTGAAGACTCAGCGTGCGCAACGCAGCGGTCGTAACGTAAATATTTATCCCTATAGCTGAAGCGAGGAATAAGGAAGAAGTCTCTGGCTGCTTCCTCGTTTCTCAATTCAGAAAAATTGACCTAAAATCACCATTACACACGGCTTAAACTTATCACACCGAGTAGTCCAGTGGGCACTCAATAAATATAACGTAAACACAAATGCGCTTAGGATCTATTAAAGGGGAAATGGTACGGGGATAAACTAAACTAAAATCGTTGATAGAGTTAACCTGAATTAACAATTTGAATTAATTTGATCATTGGTGTACTAAATTGAATTTATTTTCAAAATAATTATCATTAGCTTAAATTACCTTATGGATAAATTGATTAGAATTAAAATAAATTATGGATTTAAAAATAAATTAATTACAATTATTTCATAGAGTAAATCGAAATAAGCTACGGATAAAAATAAAATTAGTTACAAATAATGTTTTGGTTAAATTAAATCATAGGGTAAAAGTAAACTAATTATAAATGTATCATTCGGTGAATTGAACTAATATTGGAGAATAATTTAATTAGCAGAAGTTAAATTACAGTTAAAAATAAAATGTCTATATTGTAAGCAACTCTGTGAGTCCCGTAAACTAGTTTTATCTATCAAGTTAATGTTTTCATTAAAAGTAAATATTTCCTTAATTCAATCGGATTCAAATAAAATGATGGTTAAAGAATTTATGTGACTCACGGGTTTAACTTAGATCAAGTCCTTGATTAAAATTTAGAGCAGATTGTATAGTAATAAAATAAACTTGTATGTAAGGGAAGGTAAAACTGAGAGTGATTAAGTCAGATGTTAGAAATAGTTCATTAAAATTGCCTAATCTATTTATTGATTGACCTAAGTTAACGATAAGAAAAATCTCTAAGGTAATTAGTAAGGAAAACTCAGGATGATCGATCGTAAAATTTGATCCAATAAATTTCGAGAAAATCAAACTAAATAGTAGAGTAATCCATCAATAAAAGTCAAAATCGATTAGGAAAAAGTAAGATGAATTCACGTTTTAAACTAAGATATTGGCTGAATTAATGAGATGTTCCGTTAGTCAGACGTTTAGTAGTTTAAGTTAAAGAATTAAAACAATGAAATCTGTATTTTTACTTCTAATCAAAATAATTATAATACCTTTAAAATCTCCGCATAAATAAGATACAAATATCATCAAACATCGGTAAATTCCAGTACGAAGTAATCCAATAAAATGAAAGTTTATAAAATCAACAATAAAAAGGAGAACATTTATTGCCTTGAACTAAAGAGAAATTTTTTCCAACCATTAAATCGACCGACTAACATAATACTATAGTTTTACAATTCCGCAATTTCCTTCTAGCCAACCCTCAACATGAATTCCAACGATTAATTTCCCCGATACAATTTAAGTTATGAATAACATCGAGAACCATCAACGATTGACCACATCCGAAGAATTTGTCGTAAGCAGCCAGCATAGTTCCTCAAAACCATGGACAATTAAATTAATCAATAAGAAAATAAAAACAGATTACCTAACCACAAAACCCCGATAAGACAGTACCGACGGCTTAAACGAACGTACAAACGAGACCCAGATTAACGCCAACGTCAACCATTAGAGTAATAAGCAAAGTGAATTTCGATTAGTGGATTCGCACAATCGAATTACGACGAATTAATCAACCATTAAAACACGGACGGATGTCATGATCAGATAAGAATCAAGCATTTCAAGCATCCGTTCCGACAATTGACCATCGCGAGAAACATCCGTTCCGACAATTGACCATCGCGAGAAACATCCGTTCCGACAATTGACCATCGCGAGAAACATCCGTTCCGACAATTGACCATCGCGAGAAACATCCGTTCCGATAATTTACCATCGAGAGAAAGGACGAAACATAAATAATCATTTCCGTTGGGGGAATGAATAAACAAGTCAAACATCAATAATTAAGATAATGTCGATGAGCATTAATAATCATAATAACTATTGATAGTTTCGTTAAATGTTAACAATTACAATAACTATTGATAATTTCGTTAAATAATTACAGCAACTATTGGTAGTTGCGATGAGCATTTAAAATTGCAATAACCGTTATTAATTACGTTAAACCGACGCGAGTATGTTTTTCCCCAACAGTAGTAACGTTAAATGAATTGTATCCCAAATAACTAAGTCCCATAGACATACATTGCTTATTCTGTCCCCATCACCTTTCTTCAGCATAAAATTACTATAGAAATCACCAGAACATAAACCCATACCTAATCCTTACGATTCCAGCCCGACTATCAAGTTCATTGAACGCTAATTTAACCAATCAAAGTTTCCCCTAGAATTACCGGATGATTTAAGATTGTATGAACTCGATATTGTAGATTTAATATTCCCATAAATTAGTAAGAGAATATATGACGTTTACTTATTTCAGCAGAATTTATGTTGCCGAATCTGATTTCGAACAAGAGGCAGATGAATGGCGCCGAGCCTGGAAACGAGCGCGCCCATCGATGACTCTCGATGAGCCACGCCCGAAACGATCGTGCCCGTCGCTATGGCAAGTACTGGGCAGAGGAAATGACCCACACCGACCAGAGGAGGAACAGTATCCTGCCGAGGAGATAGTCGACAACGCTCGAAACTTGCTGGCTCAATGGGAAAGGATCCAAACGGAGGTCGACCTACAGGTGGTGAAGGCGAGAATGTACCTCGCCAACGTTGAAGAGGACATCCTCGTCGGACGTATCGCAGAAACGTACCCAGCCCGACCGGCACGCAACCTCCGACGACCAGTGCCCATTATTCCCGGTTACACCCCGGAGGAAGGAGTCAGGAAATTTCTCGAAGGGTCCTGAACCTTCAGACACAAGCATGACTAACATTTGTATCTTATTGATGTTATGAATAATGAATTATAATGGATCATCATCTTAGAAATTTTTGTTTTAAATAAGTTTTCTGCTACGATTATGTTTGAAATAATTAGAGTTCTCCATATTAGACAAGATTAATATTTTTCTTCATAGACATGTCGGCCCTGAAACTAATGGAAAATGAGCTAGCCCGCGCTAGACAGGCAAACGCGGAGCTACTCAACCAAATACTACAGTTAACTCGCGAAGTGCAACAGGTCAAGGCGACCTGTTTAGACCCCACACGGACGAAACTACTCTACCAACGTCTCACCGCAGCTCAAAAAGGCTGGGCCGAAGAACGCCAGCTCAATCGGAGTTTGCGTACACAGATCAGGGGCTTAGAAGTTGCCCTAGCAGCCTGTAGGGAAGGGGAAGCGGTAACGTATCCGCTCATCTTCGCCCCTTCCCAACTATCAAGTCAACGCGTCATTGATGAAGCCGCACCCAGCCAAAAATCGACAGCTACCCAACCAACCATCCGCCGGCCGGGACGCAAGGAACGGGCCCGACGCCGAGCCGCACAAGCGTCAAGTCGATCAACCTAACTTATTATGCATGTCCTTTGTTTATTAAATAAATCATCTCTCATGTATTCAGTCATAGTGGGGTAGACTCGAAAGTTACTCACATTAATCAGACTAAATTTAATTCGCATTTCCGCGTAGGGGACCAAGTAAAGCGAGCATAGGTCTTCTATCGACAGCTCGTGAACCCGAGGATTGTCCGAGCAACTATAGTACTAGCATATGGTACTCAATTTTTGCGGGCATTCCACCACTTGAACACATTACCAACGTTGCCTAGCAACGGGTGCCAAGTGGCGATCAGCAACATTTTGTATGGCGTTACTAGGGTCACCATAAAGTTAAGCAAGATCCGAAACCCTGTAACCCACCACAGCTCTCACATCTGTTGAAGCCTTTATTAGATATTCGAGGGTTAAGGTGCCTAACTTGTTGAAGGTAACTATTCTATATTACTCACCGATTCTTCATTAACAGCATTATTATATATTAAAACAAAATTTACTCTATGATCTTTTAATGTAGAATACCCTCAGACTCATCTGTGTGTGACAAAACCATATTTCCTGAATTACATTTATTTTGTTATATTGACCGACAAATGTCTAATAATAAGATGTCAACATTTCTACTCGATATCAATAAATAAGAACAAGTAAACTTGTAATGGAACTTCACGTTTCGCTTTTAGCATTTACTAAATATTTATTACTATTATCTCGAAAAATAAACTTTAATTTACTATACCTGAATTTTATACATATACGGCACGCTAGGAACTCTAAATGGTAAGACGACTAAAGCTTTAATATTATGATAAATAATTGTAAAATGCCTATGAAATCATGATGATTATAAATTAGCGTAACATAATCAAATTATTACCTTAAATTTCAAATACATTAAAAGTAAAATATGAGTAAAGTATTGACAGTAAATTTTTAATGCTAAACAGCTTTGCATAATCTCGTAATATCTTTATGGTGTACATGGGTAATTAGAATTCACTATTTACGCTTGTTTGATTAAGGAAATTACCCTAAAAAAATTTTTTATCATATACATAAGATCACAATCCTTGTTTAAATGAATCTTTAGAATCTTATTCCCGTTCAATCATCAACTACTACTGTTTTAAACGCCATGAAATTTTAAAAAAATAAAAATTGTTGAATTGCGAAATTGTTATCGCCGTAACGATTGAGCAGGTAACTTTAAAAATTACTTCGATTCTACATTATAATAAACATTATTTTCGATAGTTAGAAAAATGGATTATAACAATTAAGGTATTTCTAGTGTTAAGGGATTATACAAATCATTTAACTTATTTTTAATTTAGTCGTTGGCGCAGATACTGAAAATCTGTGAGAGCTGGAATCTACGTCTTCTCCTCAAGAACGGGTTACATTGGAATTTAATCATGAGTGGTGGGTTACAGGGTTTCGTTATTTGTTTGAATTAGCCTGTGGTTGCCCCAGTAACGCCATACAAAATGATTCTTGCTGCCACTTGGCACCCGTTGCTAGGCAACGTTGGAAATGTGTTCAAGTGGGTTGATTGTCCGCAAAAAGTGAGCATTATTACTAATACTGTAATTGCTCGGACAACCCTCGGGTTCACGAGCTGTCAATAGAAGACCTATGCTCGCTTTGCTCTGTCCCTTGTGCAAAGAGTTCAAGATCAGAATTTTTTTGACTGCGGGAGATGGGACGAAGGTTCGATGACGTGATACGAGTATTCATGATAAAGCTTATATACAAGTGTATCTAGGGGATAAACTAACTATAAATGCAGCTGTTCTATTCAAATCAATAAAAAACACATAGTAGTCGTGAGTTAATGGGACGGGCTCGGGGGTTGTGTTGCTCGACGTCGGGCACGCTCCTTGCGTCCCGGCCGACGATTTCTCGAAGGAGTGATGGACTGGTTTGTGGATTGGGTACTTTTCTGCGGCATCTGGGACGGGGCGAAGATGAGCGGGTATGTTACCGCTTCCCCCTCCCGACAGACTGCTAGGGCGACTTCCAATCCTCTGATTTGGGTGCGCAAGCTCTGGTTAAGCTGTCGCTCTTCCGCCCAACCCTTTTGTGCCGCCGTGAGCCTGTGGTAAATAGCTTTCATTTTTGTCGGATCTGACCAGGTTGCCTTTATCTGTTGTATTTCCCGGGTCATTTGGATTATTTGGGTGAGTAGATCCGCATTTGCCCGCCTAGCGTGATCCAGTTCGGTTTGTAGTAATTGCAGGGTCGACATCGCTATAATAAAAGAGAACCTTTAAATTTCTTTATTGACTTAATTAAATCATAATTTAATCATTATAAATACAGTTAAAAAACGAATCTATTTACAAAGAGAAATAATGCAAACGACATTGGAATTTAAAAATTTTTTATAACATTAACACTGCAACTATTGTCTTTATCCCCTGCCGAGGGATCAGGACTCTTCGGTGAAATGTCTTTTTAGGCTTTTCCTTTGAGCAGCCACCGGATAGGGCCGTCGGGTATCGCGGGCCGGTCGAGGCGGATAAGCCTCCGCAATACGCCCGACGCGGATGTCCTCCTCTACGTTCGCGAGGTACATCCAGGCTTTGATCACGTTGAGATCTACCTGCTCCTGCACCCTTTCCCAATGGGTGAGGAGGTTCCGTGCGTGCTCATATGTCTCTTCGGCAGGGTATTGCTGCCCGACGAGTCCACAAGGGTCCGTTTCGAAACCCAACAGTCGTCAAGTGGTGGGATATGACCACTGTGGTCGAAGTTCGTCGATGATTGCTGCGGCCTGTGGTATCTTCCTCAGATGCTGTTCACCAGCTACTTGGGTGGTAGTCCAATCGAGTGGCATGATTTCTTCTGAAATGATGTTGTGAATAAACCATTAAGTACGAAGGAATAGAAATGAATTTATCCCAACTGGTTTTACGGTTTGATGTTTGTAAATTTACGGGGTGGCAACGTTGGTTATTTTCGGAGGCGTCGTGGTGAATTAATTCTTAGTGGAGGGTTATCGAAGGGAGATTACCTATTCGGAATTTAAAAGAACTGGCGTAATTGTTGTTAATCGCGGGTTAAACTCTTTATCAAGCGACTTTGAAAATTTCTCTTACGACAATCAACACGCTGGAATCTACGTGATATCTCAGGTTAACATTTTGGTCATAGATTAAACAATACCTATCATAATTAAAATATCAAATTTATATTGTACATAATTAATTTTTGGATAGTAAAGTGTTTAAAGGACGAAATATGACGGTGTATTTTGAAATCATTCAATGTAAATGCGTTCCAACCATTATTCTAGTTCATGAAAATAGCATCTAGAAGCGCGAAGGGAATAACCTAATTCTCGAATTTAAATATTCACGGGTATTCTTATTTCAAAGATTCGGAGAGGGTAGAATGAACTAGTAATTTGGCTTAATTTTGGGGAAGTTGCTATCGGATTTGAATGCTATGATAATACCGGTGATAATAGTTAATTAAATGATTAAGTTTTGTTTATAGACTAATTTATGGGAGATCCTTATTTAGCACGATTTGTAGATTTAATTTAAAATAAAAAATAAAAGAAATCTTGTAAAGTACCTTGAATTCGCGAACTTGATGGTGTTAATAAATTCCCTCCTAGTGTTGGATTCATGATGCGATAACAATTACTGAAAATCGATGACGGTCTATAATGACAGCGGGTGCGTTTCCGTTAGATGAACTGGTTTATTTCAAAAATCAACGTCTATGATCAACAGGATTTCCGGTTGATTGGTCAGTTTGCTGATCGATTAAGATTCTCGGTATTGACAAATTCAATTCGGTAAGTTTACATCCTGTGTTTATATTACTTATGTATACTTCATTTGTAGAAATTTGTGATTGGTGAATTCGCCGAAGTTTAGCCGAATCGATTTTTGTAAGTTAAGGTTTTCGTTATTTTGGATACTTTTATCGACATTTTTTAGGGAAAATACTAGCATCTACCGCGGGCTCCGGGTGAACTACTTCTCGGCACCTCTGTGCAATCTCCTGCATCTGGAATTTTATTATTTGGAATTTTTTATTTGTCGCTTTCTCGGGGATATTTGGATCACCTTATTAACGTTATCGAAATTTGATGTCGGCGGTAAGCCTTTCCTATGTTTTAACGTTAATATAATTTCATGATTATTTCTTTTCTGTAATGTTAAAATAAATTTTTGATTGTTACTTTAATTGATCATTCATCTTAAATTTTTATGGTCATTTTGATTTTTCGTCAATTTTATATTAATTCTCGATTTTTAGGGTCAATGTTTGGGTTTTTATCTGATTTTTAAGTCTTAAAGATTTTTCAAATTAAACGTTATTCCCACGTTAAATTCATTACATCAAGTTTACTTTGTTTTATGACGACTTAATTAACGATTTCATGTTATCATCGATTTCATTTTCCTTTTATAATGAGGTTACTTTTATTTACGACAATGATTTAAATTTTTATAGCAATGATCTCGGGTTAATGAATTTAAGCAACGGGTTTTGTGCTTACTTCCATTTAACAGATTAATCTATTTATTTCTACCCTTAACTAATTTAATTACTTTATTTTTATTCAATGAATTACTCTATTTGATTAATAATTTATTCACTTTTAATCAACAATTACTTTTTTAATCAAAGAATTTAATCAATAATCACTTTAATTTTAATCAATGAATTATTTTATCTTTAATCAACGAATTACTTATTTGTAATCAATATTGACTTTAATTTTAATCAAGGAATTACTTTACTTTTAAATCAATAAATCTAATTTATTTTAGTTGACAAAATTACTTTAGGTTAATCAATGAGTTAATTTATTCTAATCAACCAATTTCTTTAGTTTAATCAATAATTTATTTCCCGTACCATTACCCGTTAATAAGCCTTAGGCGCATATTGTGTTTATATTATATTTAATGAGTGCCCACTGGACTACTCGGTGTGATGATTTTGAGCCGTGTGTAATATAATTTTAGGTCGATTTTATAGAAATGAGAAACGAGGAAGCAGCCAAAAGACCTCTTCCTTATTTCTCGTTTCTTCTATACGGACAATATTGACGTTACGACCCCTGCGTTCCGCACGCTGGGTCTTCACGGGTACATATCATTGGCGATTTTCCACGCACTTACACAAATCTGTACTATGTATATTTTACTAACTTGCAATATGTGTTGGCTGTGGGCCGGAAAAATTTCGACAAATGTTTAATTAATTTTATTAAATATATAAAACAATTTATGAATAATATAAATATTTATTAAGCATATAACAAATAAACATAAATTACCCTACGGTCCATTCCATAAAAAATTAAAATTCATAACATTGCATCTCCCTCCACGCCGACTTCCAAGCAGAGCTCCATCGAGGTTGCGAGGAAGTGACGTGGAGAGAGAGCTCCAAAATCAAACTATTTCTTACCTAAAAATTCAAAGAATTCACTTTAAAATGCTAAGATTCTAAAATAGTTTTCTGTTAAAAATAGTTAGTTTTAATGTGAAAATGAATCGGTATTTATACCTATTTTCTGTCCCTAACCTTGCGTGTTAAATTTGATGTAGTAAAACAAAATTCGACCTTGTTATTTTCTAGTGTATTCTAATCTTTAATTTCATTATTTTTTGATTTATTTTTATAATTTTTTATTTAGAATTTTTATTGAATTATTAGTAATTCAAATTTTTTGATTTAAGTTTAATTTTCATGAACTTTTATTAATTTGTTAATTTTCGTCGAATTTGTTGGGTTTTCGTGTTATATTTGTGTTGGTATCGTGCGGATCTTGTTGCATTTTGTTTTTATTTTAATTTATTTTTATGTTTATTATTTTATATTTAATTCTCTTTTTCCTCATATTTGGTAGGGTTTAATTGGTGTTTTAATAGGTTTTATTTTGAATTTTGCATGTTATGTTTGCATGTATGTTACCGATCGATTTAAACATTTTCCAAGGCCATATGTGTTCTGGCCCAACATGAGAAAATTCCTAGGTGGTTCACTATCTACGCTATCTGGTTTGGCGTTGCTATTCAAATTTAGTTGAAGATTATTTGTAGTTCACTAGAACACATGGGAGAGCATAATTTGTATTTGATAATATATGAGTTCTGTCTAATCTTGGTCAACATTGCCTTCGGGGTTCGCGTACTTTCGTCTTGGTGGCATCATTGTGACTAAGCCTCGCAAAATTAATTAATGCTCAATTAATAGATTGAAAATTTACCCTCTCGATTAGGAATCTTCTGCCCCTTGGTACCTTCATCATCTATAGTTCCTGGTGCTCGGGTTGAGTCTCCGCGTGTTGGATGTCCATAATTGGGTTTCTTATCACAAAAATACTGACAGCTATCAGACGGTTAGTGATATTTATACCGCCATGGCTATTTCTCGGCATCGGTCCGGGTAAGGTGTGTGCATCAACTAGATGTCACATGTTACGGTTATCTATGGTTCGCCCTCACGTGAATTGTACAGGCAGAATTCTATTTGGTTATGCCGATCGGTAGGCCTTCTATCGATCGGGGGTTGAAAATGTCAATGCCTGGATTTTTTCCTTCGATAAATGTCAGGTCGAAGATGGTGTGCACATTCTCTGCTCCAGGAATGTGTCAGCGATGATTGGGAGACTGATTTTTGATGGTTAATTAGCATCCTTACTTAACTGTTAGCAGATGTTAGTATATTATTTCTCGAATTGATCATTTTATTCTCTTTTTGGGAGTTCGGTATTTTGGATTTTATCATTCAGTGGTTTATCAGAAACATCGTCATCCACTATTGATTAGTTAGATTACTACGTGAATTCTTCTTATTATTAGTGTTTCCTCCTGGGATTTACGAGATTGATCGGAGTGGAGTCGTCCGTATCGGTTTAGTGAGTTTCTGTTATGTATTGGGTCACTACTATTGATTTTTAGGTTTTATGTTTTCAGGCTAGCGTATTCTACTCGTCCCGTGGTTGGATCTCTTCATGAATAACTCGCCTTACGCACTCAGCCGGACAGCAGTACAATTCTATTATGGTAAAATCTTGGATGCTATGATGTTGGGAAGTTATTTACACAACAAAAAAATCTATTTTGATCGTCATTTTTGTCTTTTATTGTTATTTATTTATTTATCGGCCTATGGACAGGAGTTTCTCCTTATATTTTATGCATTCGTGAATTTAAATCGATACTCATGCATCCGTACTTCAGTATCCTATATTATTTGACACAACCCTCCTAATGCTGGTTCAATTTTTCAATATGCTTCAAGTCTAGCGAAAGTATTTATATTTGAATGTCTTTTTAGTATTGGGGATAGTTTAATGAAGTAGCATGATTTCAGATGTCAGTTCGTTCTTTCATCTTGCTCTGTGCACCACTATTTGGGTAGAAAAGCTTCAATTTTACTCGGAATCTGAATATCGGGTTCTGTGGTCCATTTAACTATTTGCAAATGGGGATTACTAAAAACATGAACTCTTCTTTAGGGTAGTACTAAACGGTGGGCATTATACGCTGTGATTTTGTAGATCAAACTGATTCAAATTCTTTATATTCGATTCATTTCTTTCTTATGCTTTCGTTCGTAGTGTATAGTTCCATTTTTATCGTACTAAATGGGTTGATCAAAAGGCATAACATCTTTAATATTTATATTAAATGCGCATAATTTAAATACTTTATGGAGTCAGGTTGTTTACTGCGGAACTTATACGGGCATGGAGATCTGGGTTTCCGTTAGGTTTCCCCCTAAAATTTTATATCTCTGTGTCTAGTAGATGGGGCGCTTGAAAAAAGTTGGGAAATCGTAATAATTTTTAATTTAGAAGTTATAACAATTTAGAGGTCATGCTAGTTTGGAGTTATGGATAATACTTACACAATAAATTAATTTAGAAGGCAAAGCAAATTTTTGATGAATTAGAGGGCATAGAAAATTTTGGATAATTTAGAAGGCATAGAACACCTTGTTTGTCAATAAATTCCCCGTCACTTCCCTTTAATTGATCCTAGGCGAATTATGTTTACATTAAAAATTTATGAGTGCCCAATGGACTACTCAGTGTTTTGATTTTAAGCCGTTTTTTCAATATGAATTTAGGTCGAATTTATAGGAATTGAGTAATGACGAAATAGCCAAAAGACTATTCCCCCTTCAACCCATTTCCCCTATACGGAATAATTAATTTACGTTTCAGCCACTGCGTTCTCACGCCGTAGACTTCACGGGCACGAATCATTGGCAGACTTACACCGCACTTGCACAATTCGGTTGGGGTATGTAAAGTTTATTAACTTGTAGTGATGTGTCGGCTGTGAGCCGGAAAAATTTCGACAAGAGTTTATTTAAAACGTTTATTCTGTAATATTTTCATATAATACATTGTTGGATCATATAACATTTGAAACTCATACAAATCTTTCACCAAGCTGACGCCCAGACGAAGCTCACATGAAGTTGTCTAGACGCGACGTCGAGAAAGTTCCGGATATTCCTCTACTCATATTGACAATTTCACTGATTAAGACTGAATTACCAAGAACTAATTCGAGTTTTAAAGCTGATTCACGTTTGCAAAAACTGATTAAATTATGTGAAAATGAATCGGTATATAAACCTATTGTACGACCCTAACCTTGCGTGTTAAATTTGATGTAGTAAAACAAAATTTGACCTTGTGATTTTCTAGTATATTCTAATCTTAAATTTTATTATTTTCGTAATTTAGTTTGACAATTTTATTTTTTATTTTTAATTGAATTGTTTCCAATTCAAATTATTTAATTTTAGTTCCATTTTCATGGACTTTCGCTTTTTTGATAAATTGTCAAAATTCGTTCAAATTTTTGTGTTCTCATGTCATTTCTATGTTTATTTCGTACGGATCTTGTTGCACTTTGTTATTATTTTAATTTACTTTTTCTTGATTTTATATTTAATTGTTTATTCTCTCATATTTTAGCATGGTTAGTTGATGTTTTATGGGTCTGATTTTAAATCAGCATGTTGTATTTGCGTGCATGTTACCGATTCATTTAAACAAAATCGTGTCTTGGTCCAACACATACAACAGCTCGTCTATTTTGCGGTCTGTGGTTACCCAGCAGATGGAATCTTCCAAAAGTTTTCCTTACCACAAATCATACACTTATTTTTCAACAGACATTGATAACGCCTATACCCACTTTCTAAACAACACAAACAGTTACCTGGACTTAAAATCTCTGGTTGTCGTGGTTTCATTCTACGGCTTACACCGTATAGTTTTCTAGTTATGCTTTTTAATGACACACTTGGTTGTTTTGCCATATTTTTTTGATATTTTTCATTATCAATCGCTGTATATGTATTGCCGTCATTTTTCGGTTTCCGTTGTGCTTCGAAAATCGTATTTCCGTAAGTTGAAATCGAGAATGCTGTGAGTTTGTTTTGATAAAGGTTATGAAAAGCCCTTTCTTTGGTTTTTAGTAATGCATCAATATTTTAGGCCAGTTATAGGTTTTTCTATTGTTGACATAAATTCAAATTCAAATCCAAAATTGTATTTAAAACAAATAATATTCAAACAATTTAAAATATAGATTTACGCTATATATTTTAATATTAAAATAGGATATTATATTACTCATCTAATTCGCTTGACCACCCCTGGAGCGTCATTATAATATTGTTGGGGTTAACAAAGTTCACAAAAGTAAAAATGGAAACCCAATATAAACATTGATATTCGAAATAATAATTAAAAAGGTAAAATCAATTAAAATTTTAAAATAAATATTTATCGGGGGAAATGGGTATGGGTGGATGCCAAATGACGAGACGAATCCAAATATAATAAAATTAAATCGATTTGGATCCCCTGAAGTAAATATTTAAAAAAAATAGAAATTAATTAAAAATTAATTGGCTAATGGGAAATCCGAGCAATTGCGAAGTCCGAGCCAACAGAAAGCCCGAATAGTGTGAGAAAACCGGAACTTCAACAAATTTTCTAATTACGGAAAATGAAATTGGTTGACGAAAAAAACCCGGGATAAAATAGAAACCCGCCACCAAAATAATTATTGTAAACAAATGGAAACCCCGGGAGCTCAGAAATGACTAATTTGGTTTTGGACAGAGATGTCAAAAATGCCAAAACCAATTTAGTTTGCGGGTGTCTTAAATTGCGAGATGAGTATAAAAAGAAAAGACAGGTCAACAAAATTGCCAATTGGTCGAAGAGAATATTTCAGAGAGCGGAAAAAAGGAGGTAAAAAACTTAAAGATAAATCAACCAGTCAAACAAATTGCGTACTAGACAGGGGCTCCTTTTGGAAGACGTATCCCTACGCATTTAATTTTGTGAAATCGTGCAGAGTAATTTTGTAGAGTATTGTGAATTGAATCGATTTTTTGTTAAAGTTGTGAATAAAGTTGTGATATATAAATTGGAAATAAATCTTATTGTTTTGGGTTTATTAAATCGATTAAAGAAGGACACCAAGGAGTCAGACCTAAGCACCGACTTCCTATATAAAAACCCAACAATATATAAGTTTCTCATCCACAATCTGCTTGTTTATTTCGTCGTTGTTATTTGTTTATCTTATAAGACCATCTTCTTCTTGGTTTTCGTTTGCATTTTCCAGTTATTGTCACGTGTTGTATTAATATTGTTGCTATAATTATACTTATTAGTCACCTGGTTATCCATATCATTTTTATGGCTATTCCAGATTCTTTGTCGTTTTCGTTGTAGTTTCAATTATATTTGTTTTCATAGTTGTAGATTCTGTTATTTGATTTTTTTAATCCTGTTAGTAGTTGTTAAATTTCCTTTGAATAAAAAGGTTGATTGTTTCGGCTCTTCTTTTCAATGCGTGAAAGAGCTATAGGCTCAGAGTTCGCTTGATTCCTTCAAAGTTCTGTTAGTAGACAGATCTTTCGTTTTTCATTTAATTTTCTTTGATACCACCTTGGTTTTACAATAAAGTGTCGTCTTGATACTTAATATATTTTATCCTCCTACTCGTTCATTTCCCAACAAAATCTTTTCAAATTCAGGTTGAACCCAGTCAAATGTTAGAATCGTGTCTAAACAAGAAACAACTAGACGATAATAAACATAGCGAAGCAAATTGATTAAAGTACTTTTCATTTACAAAGTAAAATGATTCTTAATTTTGACTGTTTATTAGGTACTAGTTGCACCGAACTAAAAATGAGTGGAGTGCACGCAGTGAAAACGGCAAAAGACAATAATGAAACAATAAACGTTATACCAGTGGTTCCCAAACTTATTTGGCCTACCGCCCCCTTTCCAGAAAAAATATTACTCAGAGCCCCTTGGGAAATAATTTTTAAAAAATGTTAAAAGCAATTAAACAGAAAGATATATTATAAAATTGAAGTTTGAAATTGTGAGAATATAATTAAATTAATTCATAAAATAAATAACTAAATAAATATTAACCCTTAAATGCATGACTTAATTTTTTTCGTTTTTTTTAATTTGACGCTTTGTAATAAAGTAACTACAACTACAGAAAAATAAACGCTGGTCACATCATGCGCATGCGCAGAACTTGTAGCCTGTCCACTGTAACATGTATTGCATCAATATTTTATTTCTGTGCAATGTATGAGCTTCAATATTGGTATGTTGCCAAATGGCAACACGATGCATTTAAGGGTTAATTAAATAAATGTATGTTGTGGATTGATGTTGTATGTAAATTCCTTATGCTTAAATTACTTTGCGTAGGAATGTTTTAATTTTAGTGAAATTTAAAATAAATGAAATTACAAATCTACCATCCCCCTCTTAACCCACGTCAACACCCCCCTCTAGGTCTCAAACGCCCACATGGGGGCGTTATCGCCCACTTTGAGAAAGACTACGTTATACAGTAGTATTTGACAGCGTTGCCAATCATACAAACTGAATGCATATTCAAACAAAGTGTGAATATTCAAATGGTTTTGTTGTTTGTTTAAGAAAGGGGTAACAAGACATGACATTCTAATATACATTTGCAAATTTATAATTATATATAGATTTGAATTGTCAATAAGTTTTAAGAATAACAAAATAAGGCATTTTTTAAAAAGATTTTGAAAAACCATATCATTTCGTAAAATGAATTAACCACCGAATCCCGTAAAAATTGCTTCAATCCCGGGAAATCCTTATTTTTAATGGATTTCCAACGAAATATCAACTAATAGAAGATAACAAATGACTTTTTAACAGGTCTGAATGTGGAACTTGGTCTATGTCTATTCAATCCAAAAAGAACAGAATCACAGAAGCGATTTTATTTCGGTGATATATCATCAAAAAGCTAGCGAACATGGACGTTAGCCATTACCAAGCTTTTATCTTGAATTGTCTATAGATAACGGAAAGTTACGATGAAGCGGGTTAAAGCTCCGCCGATGAATAGTAAATATTGTCATATTTCTATGAATGACGGCAATATCTGGAGTTCATTGTGAAATAAAATAAGTCGATAAAAACTCTGATTTTCCAAAATGTCAATTACGACAGATTTTATTAAAATAGAAAAAACGCTCATATTTATTTGATTATTTATATTAACCACATTTTAATTAATCACAAAATTAGACTCAACAAACATTCCATTGATGAATTCATAAACCAAGATCAAGAATCTTCAGTTTATTAAAAACTAGATAGAAAGTAAATGGGATAATCGATTTAACAGCAACCAGAGCTGGCCTTTACTGGTTGAGTAGCACTTCCAACTTTAACTGTTGGCTTCTGAGAACTCGACGCTGGTGGACCCGACCGACTTTTGATCTCACCAGCCATTGTTAGAAATGCTTGTTCGACATTTGTAGCATCTTTTGCACTGGTTTCGAGGAATGGAATATTAAGTGAATCTGCATATTCCTTAACAATATATATCTACAGAAATTAAGAAAAACCCAATATTTACTTTAGCATTAGAAGCTTCAACGACTCGTTTAGAGATCAAATCGGTTTTATTTCCAACTAAAAGCTTATTAACATTTTCATTGGCATATCTATCTATTTCGCTAAGCCAATTTTTAACATTGTTAA
Source organism: Schmidtea mediterranea (assembly GCA_022537955.1). Classification (NCBI taxonomy): domain Eukaryota; kingdom Metazoa; phylum Platyhelminthes; order Tricladida; family Dugesiidae; genus Schmidtea; species Schmidtea mediterranea. The sequence goes on from CM039681.1 coordinate 52,563,131, forward strand.
ACGAATCCTAAATAAAAATATTAAATAAAACACTTTCACTAATTATTAATACTTGATCAGTGACATCATAAACGACAATAATTCCATGTGCACCTCTATAATATGATGATGTTATAGTTCTAAATCTTTCTTGGCCTGCTGTATCCCATATTTGCAATTTAATGGTTTTACCATCTAATTCAATAGTTCTGATTTTCTAAAAATGTCTTTTTAATTAATAAAATAAATTACAGTTTTTACAAAGTCAACTCCAATTGTGCTTATGTAACTTTCAGTATAAGTATCATCCTAAATTTATATATGAAGAGAAAATATATATTATATTAAAACTCATACTGCAAATCTGAGTAATAAACAAGATTTTCCAACACCAGAATCTCCAATTAGAAGAAGTTTGAATAAATAGTCACTAAAATTTAAAATCACATAAAGAAAATATTTCAAATTGATGACTTTATATTTTTAAATATAAACTTTTGAATTATGCAAGAAATTCATATATAATTCTTACTATTCTGGATTCATTTAATTATTGTCAACGTTCCGGTTTCGATAAACAGATAAACAATTATAATCGTACAAATGTGTTGATATATTTAAACAAACTACTAAATTAGAAGATAAAAATTAACTACATCTTGACATTCAAAACGTTTTATAAAATAAACAATATGATTTAAAATCAAAATAGAAATTGAAAAAATTATTAAAAATTTGATGTAGTGAATTCACTTTTATTATCATTATACTATCAATTTATTCCATTGTTGGCTATAAAAGTTAATTAACTATTAATTTTACATGATCTCAGTTGTCCTTGAATTAAAAACACCATATTGTTGGGCCAATACAAGGTTTTGTTTGAATGAATCGGAAATAACACCCAAACACAGCAGCACAAATTTAAAATCAGACGCATTAACATCAAGTAAACAACCCTAAAATATTAGGAAAATGTAATTAAATATAAAACAAAAACATAAAAGTAAACTAAAATAATAACAGATATGCATTCATTTGGCTGATCTTCAGTCATCCCCCCCAGAAAAATCGACCTAAAATGTTCTTGACTCATCGGCTCAATATCTATCACAACAAGTAGTCCAGTGGACACTCATTAAATCTTAACATCAACATGTTCAACCTTAAGGTCAAATGTCTAAGGAAGTGAGTAGGGAAAACGAGCGAAGTCTTTGCAACTGTAAAAAAAAGATATTTAATAAACTCAATAAAGGAAAACGAATTACATGGGGATATATAATACCATGGAAATTAAACAAAGTTTTAATAAATTTGGTGGGTTTCTGGGTGTTGATATTTTGAAACTATACGGTTGTTACCCAGACAACCCCAAACAAATATTTTAGCTTACCACTCATCACCGGTTGCTAAGCAACGTTGGAACTGTGTTCAAGTGGGTGGATCCGCCGCAAAAATTGAGCGCTATTGATAATGCTACAATTGACCGAACGATCCATGGGTCCAACGAACTCCCGATAGAAGACCTGTGCTCAATTTCGATTTTTAGGTCCCATTATTCTCCTACCTCCTTCAAAGGTTAATCCACACTGTTATATCATTTATCATTATGTCTATTCCCTTAGTCCTTCTTATCGTTGTTTGTATTATTGATTTTACTATGGCCTGTAAACCCTTCGTTATATTAAATATCCGCACCGTATCTCTCTTACTCTTAGCCATATTATTACTACTATGTTCCCCATTATTGTTACTAGTATTATCATCGTTACTATTATATGTATTATTCTAGTCCATTATCACTGCTATTACTATTACTATTATTCTTATTACTATAATTTCTATTATATTTATATTTACTATTATTATTAGTATTATTATTATGATTATTATTATTATTATTATTATTATTATTATTATTATTATTATTATTATTATTATTATTATTATTATTATTATTATTATTATTATTATTATTATTATTATAATTATTATTATTATAATTATTATTATTATGATTATTGTTATTATTATAATTACTATCATTATTCTTATTGTTATTATTCATATTATTGTTGGGCTCAGAGCCACAATCTAAACAAAAAATAAAAGTGAAAAAGTTGTGGAAGGAATCACTGCACATAAACATGCACCGCACCAAGATACTAAAAATTAAAGAAAAACATATTAAATAAAACAAAATAAATATATAACAAAACCAAATAAAAACAAATAATTAATAAAAATCATGAGAAAGCAAAACAGCTACAGAAGGAAACATATAAAAAATAAAATAAACTGCCAAAACCTTGCAAAATAAGGTTTAGAAAAAACATAGGCAGAAGCGGCGACCAGAAAACAAATAAAAAAGGGCAAAAATAATATTATCAAAAAATAACAATAAAAATAAAATTCGAACATAAACTGAATTATATATTAAAAAATAAAGAAAAATATACAAAAAATAATAAAAATAAACTTTAAGTAATAAAATAATTAAAAAGCCCTAAAAATGGCGAAAAATCGCCTATTGGTCGCACACATGCATGCAAATAGTATAAATACAGTGATGAATTTCATAATTTTTAACCTTTAAAAAACCGTTGAAACTTGTATGCAAATTTTGAACAATTAGAAAACTCTTTAGACGTAAGGAATTTTTCTTTGTTTTTATTATATACCTTGTCCTAATTTTATATGTTTTTAATTAAAATTTTGGTTTTGTAATGTCTCATTCACTTTTATGCCAATAAAATTATATCTATATATATTGTCCGACCCTTAAATTCCTATATATATTGTATAGTAATAGATGGTCCATGGGACGGATCTCGGGCTAACTAGTGGGTGAAAACTCTTAGTTGGGCTCGCGGGTCATGCCTCGCGGACCCCTCGGCAGTCCGCAGTCGGTTCTGGTGATAATGCACAGGACCGCCACGCAGGGCGCCGCTGTATACTCGGGGCGGCTTCTGAAGTATGTGGCCGGAACGAGTTGGAATAAAATCAGGGAAGATGCGACAGTAGAGAGAAAGGGGAATTTAGGCCTGATCATAACTGGATCATACGAGTCATTTTTTGGACATTTTAATAAGAAATGGGCAGCAGGGGTAAGCGGAGGAATAGTCGATAAATAAACATCGTAATCATAAGATCTCTGTATAAAGTAACCTCGTGAACCCGTCAAATTAAGCAAACTAAAGAAAATTGAGTTACGGAAGTGTTAGCACGAACAACAAAACGCCAAAATTCCTACCCGACCAAATCGAATTGTGACATAACGACAGCATGAGACCCCAAAACATTTAAATTGAAAATCAATAAATTTGCACAAATAGACAATAGATATGCCTGAATGCATAGGTGATATTTGAGAATTGATCTAGTGCAACACAATATGCAAATAAATTCAAATTAAAGTCGAAATAGAATGGTAGTAGATCAACAGAGCATGACAACTTTATGCCATTTTCCGATGAACCACAGATATAACAATAGCAACCACTGCAGTAGACGACACGAATATAATGGTGAGAGTAGTAACACTAAATATAGCGAACATAATAAATCGATAAATAAAATAAATAAAACGTAATAAGGGTAGTAAAGCGTGATAATTGTACGAGTATAGTAAAATTTATAAATATAATAGAGTGAATCAATATAAATGGTATTATTTGTCACAACGAATTCCATGGACATAATACTAGAGGTAGAATAAAACGAATCACTAAAAATCTAACAATAATAAGTATTCCCTCAGCGAGATAACTATAATGAACGAAGTGAATGAAATACCTATGACACTAATAGTAAGTATAATAATAATTAGGGCCTAACTGACAATAGTGACATTTAGTCTGGAGATAATTATTGAGGAAGGCATGCCGTAACAGCCAAGATTCCATCTACTCGTAAAAGGGCCCCATTTCGTGATAAAGTAAATGAATCCAATCGCAAAGTAATTAAATAAAATGCTCAACCACTCTACAATAAATGAGATAAATTTGGGTTAGTCAACTCGGTAAAAATTAGCGCTCGACCTCTCGTGGTATGCCCAAAGATACCGTAGTGTTACCCAATAATGATAAACGGTTAAATCACGATGAATCTCAAAGGGGAATAATAAAAAATAAGTGGTCGGCCATAAAACTGCCACCCCGTCTCCCGCCAATGTTCCCGTATTTTCTGTCACCACTCCACCTCTCAGGAAACTCCCTTTTATTTTCCTTTGTTTTTCTTTTCAGAATGCAGAATCACGAGGATGAAACCGGAGTGGATAGGTTGCCGAGAATACCCCGACTTCCCCCGTCGATCGTGGCTGTCCGCCACCAGTATGAAGAATTAAAACAACGGCACGAAGCCCTCCAAACCAAATATGCACGAATAAAAGGCACGTGGGCTCCGCCTGATGTCGTCAAAGTGCTGCGACAAAAAATCGAGCGGCTCACTCGAGCGCGGGATGAGTTGGTCACCGAATCCCGTGCTCAGCGGCTGCTCATCAAAGAGCAATCGACCGCGCTCCGCCGCGCGTTTACCGATACCGAGCTCCAAGCTTGCGTCCCGGCAAGTATCCGAGCCAGGGAATTGGAGATAATACCAGCTTCTCACCTCCCCGTCTCCAACGAACTGCCTTCGTTCTCAGTCTCCAGGAACCTAATCCCTGAAATTCTCAGCCCGTCGGTCGAGCCCGTTGTCCCTCCACCACCTACTGGGGACACCAGGAGTGCTGCTAACGCACGGACACGCCGGCGACCGAATAAAAATCGACGTCGTCGCGAGCGGCGCCGACGCGCGGAAGGAGTCCTCAATGGAGTGGATCCTACGGAGATTCCCAATACAACTAACGATCCGCCTCCACCTTATCAGGAGTTTGAATTCCCGGAATTCGACCCGGATATTCTATACGCCCCTGACCTAATAATCCGATCACCCGCTCGGTCGATTCATATCAATTTAATTGACGAGGATCCGGAGTCTTTCCCGGTCGCCCACATCCTCGATGAACTTGGGCTCGAAGTGGAGGATATCACCGTTCTTACGGGCGAAGTGCCTAATTCGAGTCTGGCACAAGAAATCGCAGGCCCCTCAACCAGACGAGAAGAGGCCCAATTCTTAGATCCTCCGCCATATAGATCAAGGAAACGAAAACATTTTCCCACCGACATTGACGAAGATGATTAAAGAAGCTCGAAACGCTCGGCTTGACTAATTTCGATCGATTTTGTTTCATTAGTTGAAAATAATTTGATGGTCATTAAATACAACATTTACCTTTCGTTTCTTGAATTTTGTGTTGAGATTGGTTGAATGAATCAGTTTATGAGTGGTGTAGCGGTGATAGAGGGGTTGAACTATAGCGTACCCGTAGTAGGGTTAGGGGATCATCCATAAACTTCTCTCCAAGGGTTGTCACGAATCGAAAGTCAGGGAAGAAAAGCGTAAGCCCTTCTATCGGCAGCAACAACTCGGGAAAGACGAAGGTCCTTCGAGGAGTAGTGCTAGAAATGGCGCTCACCTGCTCGAATGGCATTCGGCCATTATGTACGTTACCAACGTGATCTCGATCACGGGTATATGGTGGTAATTAAAATCATGCGGCGCCTCAGGAGGTTTCCCCTAACTTTTCATGATGAGAATCTCAGCTGTAGAACGAGTGAGCTATTGGAAAATTTTTCTTCAACTCCTGTGTGTCCAACATTATTATAATTACCTTTATCCTTACCATTATCGTTATTATTATTAAGTTTTTTGTAGGGATTCGTCCTTATTCCTCAGCTTTATAAAAATATTTTACTTATATAAAAATTTAGCCGTACTCCATCCTATTTTACAGTTTTCGACAAAGTATTTTTGTTATTTCGGAAAATTTTAGCAGCGTTCCGCCCTTATTTTACAGTTTTATGTTAAATGTTTTAATTATTTCCGAAAATTTGCGCCACGTTCCGCGTATATTTTCCGTCCCAACCCAAAATAATTTGTTTAGTTCTTATATATTATTTAATATATTCCTTTTCATGATTTTAGTCGTTCGGATTAATCTTTTTCAGATGGCTATTCATTTAAACTGTTGCAACGATCTCGCAATTTTCCCCGCTACTCTTTTCCTCTCTTTGTCCTTATGATCTATTAATGTTCATATTATATTTAATGAGTGCCCACTGAACTACTCGGTGTTAGTGATTTTGAGTCGATTGTTGTTTCAAATTTTATGTCGATTTTATCGAAATTGAGTGCAAGAAAGTTGAGCCAAAAGACTCACCCTCGAGCTACCTTCTTTCGCTATTTAGTTTTATGATTTGACGTTTGAGTTCTTGAGTTACGCAACCAGAACCTTCATGGACACGAGCTATTAGCGGATGAACATCAATTACACAGTTCAATAGCGTGTTGTCCATGAGAAAGCAAAAAGGCAGTTAAAACGGCAGAAAAGTTCTACGCACTGCAGAAACATCAACAATATTTTCTGATTGCCTGAGTATTGTGCGGTTAGTGGTTTGCAACCTGGACTCTCTGCATACAACTTTTCTTGCCCTCCAATGGTTACCCGTTGCTAGGCAATGTTAGTAATGCAACCACTGGTTACGAGACCGCCAAAGGTGAGTTCTACGCTCATAACTGCTAAGGTCCGGCATCGTGGTGGGTTCAACGCGTTACCGCTAGAAGGTCTGTAAACGGTTTTCAATCCTCGTCCTTTTTGTACTCTCTTTCTAGCTATTTACTCTGTAGGATATTATTAATTTGGAATAAAACATTTCTTAAGAAATTTATGAGATAATCAAGGAAGATTTTATTTTTAATATAACAATATTGATTTTCATTTCACGAGTTCGTTCATTCTAGATGATTTTCTATGGTTTTTGAGCGTCGCTTTGCCCGCTCTGCTTTTCTGGGTCGAGGATGAGGTCGTTTGGGTGTTGATTCCTGGACTGTGATTTGGGATTCTCAGTAGACTATTTGCGCTATAGCAAACACCAACGGGTATGTCACTGCATTGCCTCCCTGGCAAGCCGACAGTGCTATCTCCAAGCTTCAGATTTGGGTTTTTTGATTTGGACCATTTGTTTTTCATCTGCCCACCTCTTTTGGGAGATGGTTAGACGCTGATAAGTTAGTTTGACCCATAAAGGTTTCATTCACGTTGTTTTGATCTTTTGTATTTCTTGACTCATTTTTAGAAGTATATATATACCTACAATTTGGCCTTAACCTTGCGTGTTAATTTTATTGCGATTAAACAAAATTCGACCTTGAAATTATTTGTGTTATCTAAATTAAATTTTTATTAATTTCTTAATTTAAATTGGTAATTTATTTTTAACATTTTTAATTAAATTTATTCATCCAAAAATATTTTATTTTTATTCATTTAATTCATTAATTTTTAATTTTATATAAATGGTCATTTTACGGTCGAATTTTCTTGTTATTATGTTATTTTTTATGTAAATTTCGTGCGGTTCTTGATGCATTTTGTATTTATTTTATTTTACTTTTATGTTTTTGATTTTATATTTACTTATATTCTCTCAGATTTTAAAATGTTTAATTGGTGTTGTATATTGTATTTTAAGTTATCTTGGTGCTGGGTTTTCGTGCTGTATTACTGATGCATTTAAACAATTCTCAAGGCTATCCGTGTGCTGGCCCAACAATGGTTTTTCCAAATTTCGCTAGTTTGCTCCAACTTATCTGATTTGATATTTTTTTATTATAGTTTTGAATTTAGTTTAGAGTTTGATTATGATACATATTTTACAACCTTTTATGATTTTCTATAAATTTGAAGTCGATTTGGTAATTTTTGTCAATTTTTTAATTTTTATTGTTTGTTATTATTTTTATTGTTATTTATTCATTTGTTATTGTTTTTATTAATCTTTTAATATTTTCTTTTAACTTTTATTCCTTTTGATGTTTAATTGTTACTGGTTCATCCTTTTGTTGGGGTTTGGTGATTTTCAAAAATTATTATAATAAGTAAAAAAAATTGGAAAAATAAAATAATTAATTAAAAATAATCAAAAAATTTAAATCAACATTTTCCGTGGGAAATGGGTATGTGCCGATGCCAATTGACGAGACGAGTACGAAAATAATAATATAAAATTAATTCGGGACCCTTAGAAAAAGTTATTGAAAAAATACAAATTAATTAATTAATTAATTAAAATGACGAAAACAAATAAATTAAATTAGGGAGAAATTCTCCGAATTCAATAAATTTAATTACGAAGGGAAGTGATTATTCCCTAATGTGATTTATTTGGAAAATTTTCAGAAAATTGATTTATTATGATTGTGAAACGAGTGAAACGTGAATAAAAATTGATAATAAAAGTTGTGAAAATTTGGAAAAGGAGACATTGTGAATTATTATAAAGAATTATTGGAATATTGAAAAAAATTTGTGTGTTTTTTTTGATTATTAAGAAAGTGGAAAAGTGAAATTGAATCAAAAAGGTAAATTTTATAATTGTAAAAATTTGAAATTTAGGCGAGAGAAGCTGATACCCAAAAAACGATTTTATAATTTGAGAAGCCAGAACCAAAGAGCAGAAACCATGAGACTTGCTAGTGTCAACATCTAATCACACGGAAAGCAACGACTACGCCAGTTGTCAGAAGCTACCAGTCGCCAGTATGGAGGTGACCCGGTCGAGTTTGTTGATTTTACGGCTGATTATTATATGTACGATACTGCATATGGATGGAGCCAAGCGATAATGGTGCAAAGGTTGCCGTTATATCTGAAAGGAGCCGCAAGAGAAGCATGGTAGCAAATAGACAAGAAAGTGGTTGACAATGACTGGACAAAGCTTAAAGAAGGCTTTGTGCTCAAGCTGATAGGAGGAGATGTAAAGCGCATTATGTGAAAAATTTTTTATAATCGTATTCAAATATTCGGATGAGTTGGTAAGTGAATTTGCATATCATTTAACTACTCTTGCAGAAAAGGCGTTTGAGGTGAAACCAGACCAAGCTGATGTTGAAAAGCAAGTAAAAGAATTATTACAAGATCAATTCTTAGCCGGTGTCAACAAGGAAATCAAAAAAGCATTATGCTATGTAGATTTCAACAACTTCGACGAGTTAATTAAAAAGGCCATGAGAATTGAGTTGAACCTCATGGGAACTACATCTAAATCTGAATCATTTGCAGTAATTAATGAGCCAAAGGACACCTACGTAACACCAATGTAAACCAACTCCTTTCAAAGATACAGTAGTCCTTCACCAAAGTTCAAAACCAAATTCGAATCGGATAAGCCAGTGAATATTAAAACTTACACCCAACAAACCCCAATTCAATGCGAACAATGCAAGAAAATTTGACATCATATTAGTCAATGTTGGTTTAGAAACAATATACAAAGAAACCCCAAACAAATGCGCCCAGAATGGTTTAGAGGGAGTGGTGATAGAAGTCCCAGACCAATGAAATTCAATGAACAGCGAGCCAACGATAATATACAGTGCTATAATTGTGGAAAAAAGGGACATTTGTCGAGAAATTGTTTTTCCAGATCAAGATCATCATCAACATCACCATCACCACAGAGAGACAAAGTGAATCTGAGAGGCCAAGTGCAATGACATTCTTGCCGAGAATATGGAAATATGGGCAGAAATTGCGACAAATTTCAGAAACCAAAATTGAAAAAATCAATTCGATTCCAAGATGATAGTTCACATACCAATGTTGCTTTTGTTCAGTCAGACGACTTTAGAGGTCGGATGGAAAAAGAAATGAAAGATATGAGCCGACGATTGGAAAAATTAATGTCTAAATTTGAATAAGACGAAGAATCAGAAATCCATATGATATATCATTCTCAATTGGAAACATTGGAGGAATAATCGAGTGAAAATATAATAACCAAAGACTTGAATAGTGAGAAAATAACAATGATCGTGACGAGACTTAGAAAGTTGCTGGATGAAAGAAAAACGATTCATCCAAAATAATAAAATCGTTCAATGAGTTAAGCCAGATATCAATGAGTTCAAAAAAATTGGAAAGTGTAATTTAATTGGGTGCTGATAATTACGAAAATGGAACAGAGAATAATGATGAAATAAAAATATCGATGAGATTATTTGGAAAAATGTTAAGAGAAACTGAAAAGTTAGATTTTATTTCTGTAAATGTTGTAGATGAAGTTAATAATTGTGAATTATGTTGTCGTTGTGAGGCGTATGCGAGTGTTAAGCAATTGAAAAATGAAATGAAACAAAAGTATGGAGAAATAATTGAATTGAAATTTAGAAATAGAAGTTTGGAAGATAATGAATTCTTAGTTGATTGTGGTTTTATTCCTGGAAGTAAAAATGAAATACGGATAACGAGGATGACTGAAATTTATGAAACATTAAATACTAATTTAAAGGAAATTGTGAATAGTTTAGCTGATGCTTTGTTCATAGGAGATGAAACTGAAATTGATAATGTATTGAAAATAGTTTTGAAAACAGAATTCGACGAAGATAGTCAATTAGAAATTAGTAAAATAGTTAGGTGTCCTTTGCATGGTAATATGAGTTATAGGCAAAAGTTGAAAGAGATATCGCAGAGAAGTTGAAAAGAGCTCAGAAGAGCAGGAGTTGAATTAAACCCAATAGTATTAGCATTAGATTATGAAGGATTTAACAAAGTAGAATATATTCAGGAACATTGGTGTACGAAAGTTCAAAAAATAAGAAAACGAGCTGCGGAAGTAATGGGAAGAGATGAAATTATTGTGCTATTATATAAAGGAGATAAACTTGATGATGATGAATATTTTTTTGATTGTGTATGTATACCACAAGAGTTAGACGAAGATGGATATTTAAGGGATAATGAAAATTTTGTGAATTATGTAATTGCAATATTTAAAAACTTTAATCAATTTGAGGGTACAGGTGAGGATAGGAATGTTAATGAAAATATAGAAAAGATAGAAAACAAGAATGTTTTAGAAGATGATTCAAAAGGAATTGATAACTGTGAAGAAATTGTTGAAAAAAGTAGGGAAAATCATGCCGATGAACAGATAACGGAAGCTAGAAGTGCATTAGAATCAAGTATAATAAAGATAGATGATAATAAGTGTGAGAAAGTTCGGGAATACAGAAGTTTATATGAGATTAAAAAGGAATTAGTAAAATAAGAAATTATAGAACAAGATGTAGAAAAGACGAAACGAATATTAAAAAGCATAATAAAGATTTTATACCCGATTTTTAAAATTGAAGTAAATGTGAAAGATTATGTGAAGAGATTAGTGGAAGAATTGAAAGCTAGACTTCCTGAAGTTGCGCAGATGTTTGGCCGAGAAGATGTATTTTATGATAGAAGGGTAATTGAAACGTTAAATGATAAAAAAATTAATAGAAATTCAGTGTTGACAAGTTTGACGTACATTATTTTAGAGGTTGGGACTCATGCCATTGTAGAGACAGATAAAATAGAAAATTTGGTTGAAATTGCAGCAAAGATTTTTAATGAAAATTTTATAAAATGGGTAAAAGAAAACGGGGGTTGAAAGGCTTTGAATTCACTTCCCCAAGGTATTAAAAGAGAAAAAGAAAATGAAGTGCAATTTGAGCAGCAAGAAAATTTAAATCGGAGTGTGAATTCAGAAATGAGAAAAACTAAGATATTTAGGTGCGCAATGTTTATGATAATAATTTTATGCACCGTGAATACTCAAACAACCTCGTTAGTAGCTTATGATTGTTCCCAAACTGAAATGGGAAAAATTTATTCAGTGGTAGACATGGCAGAATGATCTGATGCGTACCCCATGAAGCTAAAAATTGAAAATGATGTAAAATATCATGTATATCAAGAGTCAGATTTGAGGAGATCGATAGTTAGAGAGTGTATCGTAAAAAGAACAACTTTTGTATTTTATTGCGGAAAATGGAGCCACACCTCTTTAATAAAAATGCAGACCATCCCCAGGCCGGTCGAGGTGACTCCAGAAAATTTTTTATTTGCATTTCAAACTGAAGAATTAAAAATTAACTTAGAAATTAAATTGAAAGCCAAATTGAATCACAGAATTAGAGAAACTATAGTAGTAAAACGGATAATGATAGCTAATGGCGATTGCGAAGGTGAAGCGCAAAAAATGGACAGTCAAATAGTTGAAAAGGCCGTAGTAATGTAGTATGTAACAGAATTAAGAAAATTTGAAGGATCTTTTGATGACGATACAGGAAAATTACAGACGCATCCGTTTTGTAACATGAAACATACAAGTTGTCAAACGGGAGAATCGATCCTAGAATATGAAGTCAAATTGAACGATTGCAACTTAGTACTTTTAAAGACGATGAATTTTGAAAAGAATTAGTTGGAAAACAGTTCAGAGAACGACCAGACAGTTTTCATACGAATTATAGAACAAATAATACTATTAAAATATCTCCTGTCTGGGCAAGACAAACTACTGCACTCTTGATGTCGACGTTAACAAAGGACGGTATGCGATTTATTAAAAAGGATAGTACCAATAAATGTGGGCATATGGTGTTTACAACAAATTACAAAGAAATCTAAGTTTCCAAAGAATTTATTGATGATGCAAAAAGTTTGCATAAAAATGATATTAAACAAATGCATTATTTCAATAATAAAATTGAATATTTATATCATTATGACCAAAACGTTAAAATGATTGTAAACTAAATAAAGAAATATTACGTAATAGAATGGTCATGGCAGTTACAAATCCCAATCTGGTGGCAACTATGTTAATATCAGAAAACGGAGTACTTGCTAGAATTTTCGGCGAAGCGCTGTATAACTATATATGTAAAGAAGTGATGGTAAAAATTACAAAATATGATAAGTGTACAAATGAGTTGCCAGTGAGTGTTGGCGAAAAATTGAGGTTTATGGAACCCATTACTAGAATATTACTAGAAGAAGAAACAAAACCCAAGATTTTGGAATGTAACCGATTGTTATCCCCATTATATCGTTTATCACCAGATTCTTGGATAGCACTACCAGAATATTGTGGAGTTAAAAGTCCAGATAAATTAGAGTTAACAAAATTAGAATATTTGGTAAATTTTACGTCATTAAATAAAATGTCGCAATTGGGCTTGTATTCCAGCAAAGACATTAAAGAAGTACAACGGAACTTATTGTTTCCGTCAAAAATGGAGCGTATAATTTCTGAAATAGTGGATATAATATTACCTAAGGGTGAAATTAAAGCAAATTACGAATATCTTTTAACACCAGATCATTTTAAAAGGCAACATATAAAACTATGGAAAAAATATGGGGAAAATTTATGTTTTTGGGACAAGCATGTGCTGGATTAATAGGCATTTACGTAATCGCAGTAACAATTAAAGTAATACTTTCTTCGATTTTGTCAGCACACCGAATCTATACAATTCCGGGTTGGTCGTGAAAAACGATTATTGGATGTATACCACTGTTAGCTCGGTTTTTCATTAACAGTCATCAGTATAAAGAGATGGCTGAAGTGAAAGCACGGTTGAAAGATAACCAAAATAGTGAAGAATCAATATTCGAATTTAATAACGAAAGTTAGTAACAGTAATAATGGAGAAAATAAATCAACACGTCGTCAAAAACTAATAATAAATTGCAAAATAGAACCGGAATCAAAGTTCTTGCTAGAAACAATGCCAAAATTTAGTGGAATCGATACGCTCACTCAGTGGTGCACACCAAGAACGTTTGTACCAACAGCACCATTTTATCACAGAGAGAGATTAAAAGAGATGAAACCATTAAACGATATTAAATTAGAACTCGAAAAAGTTGAGCCAACATGTGACGAAATTGAACGAAAAAACAGATTGGGTTTACCTGGCAATTACGCATTGATGACGATATCAGATGGAGGGAAGCAACCTCAAATATACATACAATTCAATGAACGAAAAGTTAAAGCACTATTAGATTCAGTTTCAAGCCATACGATTGTATCAGAAAAACTCTTAACTAAGCAAGAAAAGGCAAAAATAAAACGCTCAAAGAAACATATAAAGTCAATGTCTGGAAATCGTTTGAATATAAAGGGAGAAGTAATAGCGAATTTATTTATTAGTAATACAAAAATAGTTCATCCAGTATTGGTAATGCGAAAGATTCCTGTCAAATGTTTAATTGGTATGGATGTAACGGAGCAGCTACAAGGAGCAAGATGTGAGACAGTGGTGTAACACTTGTGAGATATACTTTACTAGACGTAATACCGGTCGTAAATTTTGAGTTTTATTGAATCCGATGCCATTACCGACAGCACCTATGAAAATAACAGCAATGAATATTGTTGGTTCATTGCCGGAAACAATAAATAGTAATAAATATATAATCGTGTTTTGTGACTATTTGACAAAATGCCCAGAAGCTTATGCGATGCCAAATCAAAAAGCAGATACGGTGGCAAAGATATTTGTAGAAAATATGGTTTTCAGATATGGAGCACCTAAGAAGTTACTAACGGACCAAGGAACAAATTTTCAAAGTGATCTATTTAAATCAATTACTGGATTGTTTGGAATAATGAAATTATATACATCTCCATATCACCCACAAACAGATGGACTAATGTAAAGATTCAATGGAACCTTAATTAACATGATATCGTCTTACGTGAATAGAAAACAAAAATATTGGGACGAATTCATTAAACCGTGTTTGTTTGCTTATCGAAATGCAGTAAATGAAAGTACTGGAGAAAACCCTTTTTACCTGATGTACTTAAGTCACAATAATATGCCAATTTATTTCAAATTTCAAGCACCGATATCACAATATATGGATGTAACAGACTATAAAGTAATTATGCAAGAGAGATTGCAGTCCGCATGGATGTAAGCAAGACTTAAAATACGGCATGGCCAAGAAATGTATAAAGAGTCCTATGATAAACGTGCATATGAACATGATATTAGAATTGGAGATTTAGTGTATCTCAACAAACCAGAACCAGAAAAAGGACTGTCGCCAAAATTGCAAAGACCGTTTAAAAGACCTTATGTGGTGTGTGATGCTACAGGAACGAATCTAAAATTACGTTCTTTCAATAATAAGAAAGCGGGAACAATAATAGTTCATGCAAATCGATGTAAAAAGTACCTGTTGAAGGGGGAAAAGAGTATTCATTGAGGTCAAAAGAAAATAAAATAAACGAAGGAGCTGTAGCCAAACAAAAGTTTTCAAAGAATCCTACCCAATTAAGTTATACCAACAAAATTTTATTGATAACTACAATAATGCTCATGGATGTATTGTGTATAAATGCAATACGAATTGGTCCATCGTTTGGAATTAAAATGATTCCGTTGATGGACGAAATCAGTATTTATTCAACGTATACTCAAATTGTATGGATATATCATTGTGAGAAAAATGAGGAAATAGAAATTAAAAATCTACTGAATTATTTTGATCCGCCAATAAAGTTACATTATGGTAATAATATGTATATAGTTTGATGATTAGCAATGAACTACGAATACCTTTGGACGATAAAACAATTGGAATCCCAAAACATTGATACAAAGATCTATAATCTAATACTATTGAATATTTGGACGAGGAAAATAAATAACAGTTGAACCGATAATGAATGGAATTAATGTCTTTTGGAGATCCCACGAATCCCAAAAAGTCAAGGAGGTTTTCCAAAATTTGGCAATCGACAATCTAAATGTCAGGAAATCATTTATAAATTATATTAATTTAACATTAAATCAGACTTATAATATTGTAGCTTATTATTATGAAAAAGCCCTTCAAAAAAATGGAACCTACATTGATGATCAATGGATTGAAATTCACTCTCATAAACATTCGATGTATTTAATCAATGAAACTAATCGTGTTATTTTTCACTACGACAACCAAACAATTACAGTTGCAAGTATTCACGGCATTACTGAGCGCAACAGCCGGAATCAACAGGATCAATATGAGGAAATGAAACATATTCAAAATCTTACCAGAGGGAAAATATTGATAGGACACGATTTACAAGCTAAACGAAAATATCTAAAAATCTGGGTTAACCATCTCTATGGAATAAGGGATTTTGCTGCTGCTCAGGTGTTTAAATCATTTGAGATAACACGCAATGGAGAGTGGTACAAACTAAAAACGTTGGTACAAGAAATATGTGGCGAAGAAATGCAACAAGGTATCCACTCAGCCTTAGAAGATGTAAAAGGAATCCGAAAAGTTTATCTTAAGGTGGAACAGCAATGGATCGATGATGTAGAGTGGAAAACAAGAAACCCATCAAGGAAATACTCGCTTAGTGAGTATAAAACAATGAGAGTCTCGACGAGCAAGGACCCAGAGAGCGAGGGAAAATATGAAATCATAGAAATGCAAATGGAGGTGAATTAAACAATGCCTGAATTAAAATGGGCAACAGAAGAAACAATTGAAATGCCAGAGGTACGCTTTGGGGAAATTGAAGATGCTAAAATTATTAAACTACAAATAAAATTAGAATATGGGCCTATGTTGAGGGAAAAACCTATTAAAAAAAGGAAAATTACACCAGATATTGGAGAAGACACCATGGTCATCAATGGGAAAATATTTGAAAAAGAAGAAACCGTGCATCGTTACAAATGTGGAAATGAACGGTTCGAGATAAAGGAACACTTTTGAACAATAATAAAATATGTAGTGATGTCTCGTCCTTTGAAGAAGTGCGATACCCTTTAAGTACCCCGAATGAAATATTTGTAATTAATATTGTTATTATTGCTGTCACTATTATTATTTATATTATCGTTATTATTATTATTATTATTATTATTATTATTATTATTATTATTATTATTATTATTATTATTATTATTATTATTATTATTATTATTATTATTATTATTATTATTATTATTATTATTATTATTATTATTATTATTAAATAATAACTCCTTTAATTATTATTATTATTATTGTCACTATTATTATTTATATTATCGTTATTATTATTATTAAATAATAACTCCTTTAATTATTATTATTATTACTGTCGCTATTATTATTTATATTATCGTTATCATTATTATAAAATAATAACTCCTTTAAAACTCCTTTAAAATCATTCCGAGGGAGTAGTATTGTCTCAATGATCCCTAAAGATTTGGGACAACAACTGTATAATTATAGATAATTATTCTCAGTATAAAAAGAGAGCGCAAGTTAGACGAGTTGCCAGTTGGTCGAAGAAAGTTGGA
Organism: Schmidtea mediterranea; assembly: GCA_022537955.1. Classification (NCBI taxonomy): domain Eukaryota; kingdom Metazoa; phylum Platyhelminthes; order Tricladida; family Dugesiidae; genus Schmidtea; species Schmidtea mediterranea. The sequence continues at coordinate 52,580,342 of CM039681.1, forward strand.
AAAGAGATTTGATATTAAGAAAACCAGAGAAGGTCAGAAACTGAACATAAGCAAATTTAAGTCAATTATAATTAAATCAACGTGCCAGACGAGAAGATATTCCATTGCAACATCTGCCTCCACGTTGAGAATCGAATACTGATAATAGACTGCAAATATTGTGACAAATTGCAAATTTTGTGATCGAGATTAATAAACGTGTTCTGTGTTAGGTTTTGGTTATTTGATATAATAAAAGGAGCACGAGGAGGCAAAAACTTGAACAACTTATAAATAATAACCCAAAAAAAACTTTAATAGAAATTTTTGAAATACGGGACAAATGCTGTACCTTATGGGACATGGGATAAATTCTCAAAATACGGGACTGTCCCGGATAAATTTGAGTAAATGGTCACACTAAGATAAGGTCACTTTTCTATAATTATAGATGAATAATGAATGGTTACACAATATATTGTTTCATATACAATTTTGTTATGTTGTTGATGGTAAAATATTTTTCTTCGTGACGGTAAATTATATTTTTGATGGTATATTAGCCAGTGTTAGTTTGGATTGTACACATTTTTATTGCTTAATATTTCAACACGACGAGCTAGACCTAGAGAGAAAAATTATTAATACCCCAATAGTATTAGCTTGAGTAATTTTGAATGCAATCAGCCCCATTTTGGGCGTCCCAATGGATCCCATGTTCCGGACCATACTCTTGCGTCACTGTGGGTTAAAAGCGGTCTGTCTGTCTTGTAAAACTTTTGGATGTCGATATACTTTTCAATATATATATATATATTTATATATACATACTAATTTACATAGTGACCCTTGATATATTTCCGAGCTACCCTCATCTGCTAACCGTCTGTGTATTTTATGTGAATAAGTGAATTTAAAGAAAATCTATTTTTATTTTATTTAATGAAATCAATTTCTGTATTTAGTAATAAAAATGATTATTTAATGAGGACTATTATGTATTGTAATGAGTAAGAAAAACAATTCATCTACACGGGAAGAACGAAAAAAGGAAGCTTTTGAATCTTTAGAGAGTGACCGGTACACTATTGAGTGCAGGCTGGGAGATGGGGGATTTTGTGAAGTATTTAAAGCCAAAGATTTGGTAGCGGATAAATATGTTGCAATCAAAAGGACAGATAGATCTAAGAATGCCTACAAAAAATACACGGCGGAAGAAGTAGAGAAAAAGATCAAAAAAATTATGTATAGAGAAGCTTCAATCATGCAAGCTCTCGATCATCCTAACTTAGTGAAAATATACGAAATGGTTGATGATGGAAAAAATATTTACTTGGTAATCGAATTAGCGGAAGGAGGGGAATTATTTGATAGAATCATCAAAAGAAAGAAATTTTCAGAGAGAGATGCGGCAATTGTTTTGAAACAAATGATTAATGGTATAAAATACATGCATGAACATGGATATGTGCACAGGGATATTAAACCAGAAAATGTATTATTTAAGACCCCAGCTGAAAATTCCAAATTAATGATCACAGATTTCGGTTTGTCAAGAGAAATTAGCGATAAAATGATGACAAATTGTGGCACAGTTGATTATTCAGCTCCTGAACTACTGAAGAGCAAGTTAACGAAATCGGGATATGGGGAAAAAGTCGACAATTGGAGTATAGGCGTTGTCGCGTACATATTGCTATGCGGATATCCTCCATTTTATTCTTTAAATCGGGATGAAAATGAGGTAAAGCGTCAAATAATGGGTGGAAACTATCATTTTCATCGACCTCACTGGGACTTCATTACAAAAACTGGGAAAAAGTTCGTGTCTTCTTTGTTGAAAGTTGAACCATCCGAAAGAATGTCTTTAGGTACTGCGTTAGATGATCCATTTCTACAAATTGACAAAAGTGCCACGGCAAACATTTATCCTATGTTAGAAAACAGTCTCATGGAAACTATCGCAGCTCAAAGATGGAGATGTTTGGGTCTAGCTGCCAACGCCATTCACAGTTTAACGCTTGCCAGTCCGACCATGAGAAAACGTCTGAATAATTAATGGCGTGGAAATTAATAATTTTCTTAATTTCTTTTATGGTTTTACAATATTTAATTTGATTATTATTGCTATTATTTTCAAGCAGAATACTTTTATTTGAATATTAATCTTTTATCCAATGTTTTTTTTAATAGTTTTTGTTTATTTACCTTATTTTAACTTTATTGTTTCGTAATATATTTTGTTTTAACTGTTCAAATTTTAAAAATTTATTTCTACATTAAATAAGGTTTTCCTAGTAAATATTTTAAATATCAGTTAAAAACTAAACAAGGGCTATTTAGAGCTATATGAAATTTGTATAAGATTTTATTTTTATGTCATTCCAAATCATATAGATCAGTAGTCGGCAGTCTGCGGATCACCTAAGGTTATAGTGATGTGATCAACCAGCCAACACTTTCGTGGAACAATTTGAAAAATGGCCCACTTGTAAAAAACGTTGTTGAATACTTATCAAAATAATTAAGCTATATAAAGATGAGCAAATTCACAGAGATTGGCATATTTATACATAATGTAATAAATTGTATATAGAATTTAACAAGAGAAGCTTTGGAAGTATTTTGAAACACACCAGCTAAATAGGATTGTTAATGGGAAATCAAAAAGAGTTTGAAAGACAGATTAAGAAAGGGTATTTCTGTCATGAAGTGCAGTCCTTAAAATTGGTAGAAGAAGTCAAACTCTCAGTTCTTAATCACTGTAATTGAAACGATTTAAAAGTAACATTTGTGATAAAATTGCGGTAAAATCCCAGTAGGCTGAACTTTCCCAAATAAGACAATAACTTCATAAAATATCAATTTTAATCGAGAAAACTCGTTAGCAAATTTTTATGAAAAATTTAATATTTTTATGAATTAAAAAAAAATTCCAAAAGAAATTAATTTAAAAAATTTTTACCAATTTAAAAATTAGACAAAAATAATCGAAACTAAAATTTCTTTAAGTGAACTATTTGGTGAAGATTTCCTCCTGTAAAATGGAGAAAATATAAATATTTGGTCACTTTATAACAGAAGTGACATATAAGGACTATGCCCCGTGGGTATTTGGCTTGAAAAAAAACAGAGACCCCCCTAAAAAATTTTTTAGGGGGAGGGGGTTTAAATTTATTTTTAAAGTTATTTGTTTTAATTAACGAAAAAAAAATTTTTTTTTATTATTCGTTTTAATTAATGAATTTTTATTTAATATAATTTTTTGTTTAAATTTTAAATTTTAAAATTTTTTTATAATTCTTGATAAAAAAGTCTAAGTATTTTTTCTCGATTAAAAAGCCTAAAAAATAAAAATTGGCTTAAATCGCCTATGATTGGTCGTACTGAGGACTATTTTCGAATAAAAATATCGAATAAAAAGCCTAAATATTTTTTCATACTTAAAAACCCATAAAAATAAAATTCGCCGGATTTGTTGAATATTCGCTGGATTACTATATGCGCGCGTTTATTGTTTTTAATAACTATTCTTCCGCGCATAAGTATCCATCAAAATATATATATATATATATATATATATATATATATATATATATATATATATATATATATATATATATATATATATATATATATATATATATATATATATATATATATATACATATATATCCATATTTAAATGTAATTAACAGATGAAATCTACTCGATTGTTAATAATTTTTAATTCAATATAATAGTAATTCATCCACTCTTAAAGTACAATTCATTTTCATTGAATATTTTCATCTTTTAAGTATATTTGTTGATCAGTGAATAATTCAGACTCCATTTATCTCAAATATTTCCCATTATTTAATTGATATTTCATCTCGTCATTGAGAAATTTTACCGTCTAATTTATTATAAGCAATTCTCGATTCACTGAATATTTGTTAGCTTCAATTCATGTTTTCTCACTTTAATGATTGATTTCCTCTTTAATGAATATTTTCTCTCTTCAATTAATGTTTTTCTTATTCAATGAATGTTTTTCTCTCTCCAATGAATAATTTCTCTCATCAATGAATATTTTCCTCTTCGATGTATATTTTCTAAGAAGTTTATTGGGTATTGATTAATGTATTTTACTGTAAATTACAATCATCTTTTGGAATATTTGAAGACACAGAGACAAGAAATATTAAAATTTATTGTTAATTATACACGGTTTTATTAAACTTTTATTGATTTCAGTTGATTTTTAAAATATTTCAGTGAAACTTAGAAAGAATAAAATATCTTTGAGATAAGGGATCAATTATTTACTTTCATTTTCAATTTTATTGATTTCATGGATATCAATCACAAAAGAAGTATATCACCAATTCGTATATCACACAAGTCCTGGACACTGAGACAAGCACTGGCAAACAACACAAAAAAAGAAAAATTCACACAATGGAAAATTGCCTGACACCAAAGAACATATGCTTCAGAAAAAACGTTGTTTACTACATCACGTGCAATGCATGCAAAGAAATATACATTGGAAGCACACTAAGGAACCTACACCAAAGAATTAAAGAACACCTAGACCCTGCCGGAAAATCCTCGGTATACAGGCATCTCCAACAATACCAACCAACGAAAGAAAGAAAAAGTATTTCAATCAAAATCTTGGCTGGAGACAATATCCAAAAAAATCTCAGATTCAAAGAGGCAATTCTTATCTTAGATAAGCATCCATCAATAAACACCAAGGAAGAAATCAGTGAAATCGCCAGTCTAATTTGTTGTTAACTCTGATACTTTTACTTAAAGATTAAAACAATTTTCTAACAAAAAAGGAAAAACCTTCAGGAATGAAAATCAGAGTAGAATTGTATTTAGGTCTTGAAGTTGTTTGTGGAGGGTTATTTGAAGGCTTTTCTTTGTTGAGTTTTAAGAAGAAAGCTTTTCATATACATCTTTCATAAAACTTTCAAAACTCAGGAACTATTTATTAATTTGCTCTGAATTTTATAAAAAACTTTCTTTAGTTTTAATTTTATTAAGAAATTTGAAGAACAAAAAAATGACATTAGAAGCAGTTTTTAAAATATAAAAGTTTATAAAGATTAAATTTGTTGGGTTATTATTATTGAAAGTCGGTTCCCTCTGACTCCTCGTGTCCTTTTCGAATCAAATAAGGAAACGCAACACAGAATAATTTTATTTGCACTTTACCACAGTTACAACTCAATCCAATTTATTTCAATGTTTTGTAATTACAATTTGTGATTTATTTGCACCCTTCAACCACCGAATAAATTTGATTATCTTAAGGTAGGTTATTCAATGGATAATCGCCTTTTCTGATAGATAACGTTTGACTTTACTTGGGTTTAGACTCTTTTTACTGACCTGACTAGACTACTCGTTTGCTTCAACTACTGGCCATTTCGTGTTTTTCCCTTTTCCTTTTATACTACTGCTCAGGCTGTTTTCAAACAATTATCAACAACATTTTCTACATTACTAAATTATTAAAAATAATTACTTACCACAGACTACCTTAGCCAACATTTGTCAACAACGTTTGCTACATTACTAAATTACAAATAAGAAATAATTACCTCTCCATAGATCAGGAGCGTCCATTTAATATTGTTTAGGCCAATTTACCCTTTTATTTTATTCCGTTTACACGCCTGGTTTTCCTCATCTCTCGGGTTTTTCATCGCCTCGGACTTCCGATCAGTAATTAATTTTTTAATTAATTTGTTTTTTTGTCTTATATTATTTTCTAGGGACCCATCACTAAATTTTCATTATTATTTCTGGACTCGTCTCTCAATTTGGCATTCAACCATATCAATTTCCCCCGATCAATACTACTTGCGAATTTTTGTAAATTTTTTAATTAATGTTGCTCTTTTATCATTTTGGTGTTTTATTGATTTTTCGTAATACCCCAACATATCTCCCTCCTTTAATAAAGATTTGTCCTCGAATTTATTCATTTGATTACTTTTTTATACTTGTCCTGGTTGAGTAATCTCAATACCATATTACCTAATAATAACAATATAACAACGATAATAATAACAATAATAATAACAATAATAATAATAATAACAACAATAATAATAATAATAATAATAATAATAATAAAAATAATAATAAAATTATTATTTGCCACAAAATTATAAGGTCAAGTGTTTGTTTACACACTCACAAACTCAAATTGCTACCAACTCTAATAGCTCAAATTGAATCTGAGTGGATGAAATTTGTCTTGTCTGATTGGATAATCAGTTCCTGTCACTGAATTCCTCGAATAGGAACTCATGATTCATGTGTTTTCCTAACCAAACGGGTAGGAAAATTATCCTACTACTGATTCTACAACAAAGAAATTTAGAAGACATTACTCAACAAATCCCAAAATCATCACAATTTTCGGATTCCAGAATTTGCTGTTGAAAGTTCACTTAATGGTAAATTAAAATTTATATTTTCTTTCATATAATAGGTTTTAGGAATTACTTTACGAAATTTATTGATAATGGAACTCATAAATATCAAAGCTGCTTAATTAATGAAACTTTTCAAGAAATGAGAAATATTGATACAATTTCAAACTCATTAAAAAGAGTTTATCATGAGGTAATTTTTAATTTAGGATATTAATGAAATTTTGCAGTAAACTTTGAGTTCATTTAAATCTCCAATGCCGCAATCTGATTTTGAAATCTTTGGTAACACATATTTGAAATTAGTCGCACATGGAACAGAAGGAATGGAATCAATTTCTCACTTAGAATTACAATTTTCACGAGCTTTGTCGGATGAAGTTGCTCAGAGAGATCTAGTTTTATCAAATCTTGATGAAAAGTTTAATTTTTACATAAATCTAATTCAAATTTGAAATACATTTTGATAGATGAAACTTATTAAATGAATGAATTTATTAAGCAGAATGAAAAAATACAAAAAATAACTGTTAAAGTAAAAAAATATACTCACTAAAAATTTTTTATACATTTAATAAAGATTGAAAATTTTTACTAAATATAATAAATTTTATAATATTGAATAATCAAAAAAATGTTATATAATAAATTAAAATAATGAAAATAAAATATTAAAATAAAAAAATATGTGATAAAAAATAATAATATGATAATTAATTATAATAATAATATTAATAAATAATAATATTTAATAATAATATTAATAATAAAATAATAATAATAATTAACAATAATATTAATAAGAATCATAATAATAATTAACAACAACAATAAGACGAACAAATAATAATATTTGATAATAATATTAATAATAAATAGTTACGAAAGCTCATGTTTACAATATTTTCCTCGAAATTGTGTGTGTAAGGAAAAATTTTTTTTTCACAATAACAATAATAATAATAATGATTGCGTTAGTGAGGGTAAGTCCACAAATTGTGAATCTTTTTATTTCATAAATTTTTAATATATATATATATATTATTTATTTGTTTTTTAAAACATTACTTATTTGCATAATCAGCGCTAAATACTTATTACAACATTACGTTTTTCGAAAAATGCAAATGTTCTTCTTTTCTAATTAAAATTATATACTATTTATGGATGATTTATATAAGTAAATATTAAAATGTTCCACTCCTCCTGCTGGTTACGCCAGGCTGCAGGCATGGGGAACGGTTCTTCTTGTGCGTCTCAAATCCCGAAGTTCGAGATCTGAGACTTTAAGAACTGATAATAGTAATAATAATATTAAAAATAATAGTATCAATAATAATAATGCCAATATCACTAATATACTAATAATGATAATAAATATAAAATTTTGCCTGATAATTAGAATCTTTGTCTTACATACTTTTGTGTCATTGTTCATGCTTTTTTTTATTTATTTATTTTTTTGTTACTCACTTATTTGTTTTATTATTTCTTTTGTATGGGACGACATAAATCAGGAGAACGAGATTCATTAAATTAATATTTTATAAATAAATAATATAAATAACATTAATTTTTATTTCATTTCAAGTTTTAAAGTTTTAGAACCACATTTATAATGAATGACAGTTTTCTTCTTTCGATACGTGAGTCGATTTATTGTGATAGTTTCTCCACTGTCAACCTCTAATGAATCCAATGAAGCTTTTCTTTTTTTGTTCCTCAGTGAGATAATTGGCCCATGCTCGAATATTGGTTGGATTCGATGAATCGGTTCGTTGATATTAGAGCCAGACTCCCCTCAATTATTTCAATGCTTTCTTCTGTTGCCCATTTCAATTGAACAGTTTGGGTTTCACCATCGATTTCCATATCCTCTGCTGCTGTGGGGTCAATTTCATCCGTAATTCCGGTCATTGATGTTGAGGCGGTGTTGTGAAGCTTCCGATATTCTTCCAACGAATATTTCTTTGATGGTTGCTTTTTTGGTATTTCGATATCATCAATCCATAGTTTCTCAATTTGCAAATAAACTCTTCTTATGTTCTTTACATCTTCAAGGGCTGAGTGTATGCCCACCTGCATTTGATCTCCAAAAATTTCCTAGACAACAGTTTTCAGTTTGAAAAATTCTCCTCTCATGAACATTTCAATCTTTTTTAATGCTTCGCTGTAGTCAAATCTCAAATGCAATGCAATTGGTCTATCCAAAGTTTTAGGTATTGTATCTCAGCATGTAGGTCGTGGCAAATTAATATTTTTCCAACGACCAATTTTTGAACTTCCTTCATAATTGCATACTGTTCAAATCGATTCCTACTTGCAACTTCCGTTATGCCGTGAATTTGTGAATTAAAGTGCCACAATTTTCCTCTTGGAGTTAAATATACATCCTTTATTGTCTTTCCATAATAATTCATTATAGCAATAGACAGCAGTACCATCTGTTTTCTTCCCGATGTCCCATATTCCGCATTGATGAACAAGATCTTGCTTCTTATCACCTCTTGATCCATTTCTTTTCTTAAAAATGACATTCTTTTCTTTAGCATCTGTTCAGTGATTGTTAACAATTTTTCACCTACAGATAGTGTCGATATCATCTGCGGTACTTATTGAGCTTCGTTTTTAATTATTGTTTCGAACACAATCAGTGCATTTTCATTTATGGCTCTCAACCTTTTGGTTATCGCTTCTTTCTGCATTTTCCATGACGAACCTTGTTGTATTTCCCACCATATCTTCTGATTGTCGTCGACCATTTCTACATTTCCCTTGATAATGCGAACCATGAACTCATCCTTTTTGTTGCATTTGTTTCCTCAGATAATTTTATTCCTTATTTTCTATTCAATCTGAATATTTGTATCTTCATTTTCCTGTCATTCACTCTCACGTAATTTGGGAACTGCGAGTTTCCCTGGATGGTATATGGGTTCCGTCCAACATTGTATCGGTGTAGCTTCAGGTAGCTATCATAAATTATCCTCAAAATAATACGAAATAGTTCTTCACCATTCTCATCGTCAATAGTAGTTGTTTAAAAGAAAGACAGCGATTTGCAATTTTGTGTCGATTATCGGAAATTAAATCAATTTACGCGAAAGGATACATATCCTATTCCGGTTCCACAAGAAATGCTTGATCAGATGAGAGAAGTACAATTTTTCACAGTAATCGATCTTAATAAAGGTTACAATCAATTTAAAGTTAAAGAAGAAGATCGAAAAAACGGCTTTTTCAGATGGTAAGGGATTGTATAAATTTAATGTGTTACCGTTTGGATAAACTGGAGCACTTACTACGTTCCAGCGAGTTATGAATTTTGTTTTGCATGATATCCCACATGCATTAGTCTATATTGATGATATATAGGATTTTCAAATACCTTTAAGGAACATCTCAGAGATGTGGAAATGGTATTTAGAAGATTATTAAAGGCTAATCTAAAAATAAAACCATCTAAATGTGAAAGGGGAAAATCAGAAGTGGTTTATGTAGGTCATATTATTTCTCGAAATGGATTGCAATCAAACCCAGAAAATGTAAGTAAAATTAAAGAATACCCAATCCCTAAAAATGTAGATCAAGTTCGACAATTTCTAGGTTTAGCAAGTTATTATAGAAAATTTATTAAACGCTTTTCTCATGTAGTACAACCCTTAAATGTATTATTAAAAAAGCAGACTCAATTTAAATGGGGAAAAGCTCAACAAAAAGCATTCGAATTGCTTAAAGAAAGTTTGATTAAAAACTTATATTGAGATGTCCAAATTTTAGAATACCATTCATCTTAATGACAGATGCGAGTACTTTTGAGTTTGGGGGCAGTATTAGGGCAACAAGTTGAAGGTTAGAAAGATCACGTAATTGCATATGCCAGCAGAACATTAAAGCCACATGAAAAGAATTATTCTACAATTGAGAAAGAAACATTAGCATTGGTTTACGGTATAGCAACGTTTAGACAGTATTTAGTTGGCAGAAAATATTTTGTATTTACTGATCATAATCAATTACAATGGTTGATGAAACATCGGGATTCGGCCAGCAAACTGATCCGATGGTCAATAGCCCTACAAGAATATGATTTTGAAATTAAATATCGAACGGGAAAATCAAATGGAAATGTGGATACGTTATCAAGAATCCCTGTAAATAACGAGAGTAAGAAATATGAAACAAATTATAATAATACAATATTTATGGCAATCAAAACCGCTAATAATTTGAAGGAACTGCAAAAAGATCAGGAAAATGTTTATGAATTAAATCAATTGTGGAAACATGCAGTCACGATCAAAAAGGCGAGTGACTGAAAACATGTAGTTGACGAAACACATAAATATATCATTCATGATGGTTTGTTAAAATGTGTTAACAATGAAAATTTATTAATTGTGGTTCCAACAAAACATCGAACAACATTAATGTTGATATACCATGATGGAGCACTAGGTGGGCATTTATCCGCTCGTAAAACGTTATCAAGATTGAAACTAAAGTATTATTGGGAGACTATTAAATCAGATGTCAGACAATGGTGTCATACTTGTGAAGTGTGCTTAACCAGACAAAATACGGGAAAGAAAATAAAAGTACCTTTGAAACCTATGCCAGTGGCTGGAGCGCCGATGGAAATTACTGCAATGGACATTAATGGCAATAAGTATATCATTGTGTTTTGTGATTATCTAACTAAATGGCCTGAAGTATATGCAATGCGAAATCAAAAAGCGGAAACAGTTGCAAAGATATTTGTATAAAACATTATTTTTCGATATGGAGCACCGAAGAAATTACTTACTGATCAAGGAACGAATTTCCGAAGCGAATTGTTTATTTAAATCACAGAATTATTCGGGATACTGAAACTTAGTACATCGCCTTATCATCCATAAACAGATGGTCTAGTTGAAAGATTTAATGGAACATTAATCAATATGATATCATCCTATGTGAATAGAAAGCAAAAAGATTAGGATTTGTTTATCAAGCCATGCTTATTTGCTTATCGAAATGCAGTGAATGAGAGTACCGGTGAAACACCTTTCTATCTCATGTATTTACGGAGGAACAACATGCCGGTTGATTTAAAATTTCAAACACCTATCTCACATTACATGGATATATCTGATTACAAAGTAATTATGCAAGAAAGACTTCAATCAGTATGGACTCAAGCTGGACTTAAAATAAGACATCGTCAAGAAGCGTATAAAGAGTGCTATGATAAACGAGCACATGCTCACAATATTAAAATAGGAGATTTAGTGTATGTACATAAACCAGAACATGCAAAGGGTCTATCACCAAAATTACAGAAACAATTTAAAGACCCATACATAGTATGTGATACCACTGAAACTAATCTAAAATTACGTCCACAAAATAATAAAAAGGCAGGAACAATTATCGTTCCAGCTAATCGATGTAAAAGGTCCCAGCTTCAGAGGATAGTAAATGTCAATTGAGGTCTAAATACAAAGACGTGGAAAGACACACTGCGCTCAAACAAAAAAAGCAAAAACTCCCGCACCATTGGGATATATCAACAAAGTTTTGTTCGTTGCAACACTTATGATAATCAATGCGTTAGGGTCGAATGCGACTTCATTGTTTCCAAATTATGCCATTAAAAGGATCCCGTTAATGGAAAAAAGTTGATGTTGATGCCCATGTACCCAGATGGTATGGATCTATCGTTGTGGACCGATCGAAAAAATAGAAGTAAGTAATTTACTGAATTATTTTGAACCACCAGTGAAGTTGAATTTCAATAAAAATACTTATGTAAATCGTCAACTAACAATAAATTATGAATACCCATGATTAATAACACAAGTGCAACCCCAAATAAATAGTACTAAAATAATAAATCTGATGCATATTGAAATATGGACAAAAAATCTAAATAACTATGTTTCCATAGAACCAGTGCTGAATGAAATCAATATATATTAGGAACCCCGAAACTCCCAACAAGTGAAAATAATTTTGCCGAATTATACAATCGATACGTTGAATGTCAGATACGTTCTGTGTAAATCTAAAACTGCATCATACCTATGATATCGCAATTTACTACTACGAAAAAGTATTGCAAGATAACGGTACAGAGAGTAATGACCGGTGGGTCAAGATCTATACTAGTCGAAAATCAATATCGTTGCAAAACGAAACAAATTGAGTTCATTTACAACTAGTTAACCAAAAAATAGACATTTCACGGCAAGCAGGTATTAATGAAAAAGTTGTGATCTATTATTGTAGGAAAATCCAAGCCACGTTAACAAGTAAATTTACCTTTAAAATGCTTAATTTTCAGCAAATGCGATTTAAATCAAACTCAAAAATTGTAATGATAAAAATCAAGTATTACAAACGAATATCAAATTTCAATCCATGAAAAATCATTTTTGTCGAAACAAGATTCATTCAAGAACACCAATTATTCTCATATCTCTACATCATCTTTATCTGATAACAATGAAATCATATGTGTAATTTTATCGATCAGTACAATCAGTGTGATATTATTTTCTATCATTTTTTTTCTCACATTGCTAGCATATCTTCGAAAACTAAAGCAACGTCTTGAACGCCAATCCATGGCCCAAAGACCTTGGATTGTCTATGAGGAAACAATAATGAAGGGAGAAACATTTATTTCGCATGCAATTATGATAATGTAGTAGTACAGTGTAAGTATTAACTTTTTATTTGGGATCTTTCGATCATAGATGAGTTTGATTGGCTACTTGTTAAAAATAAAATATTTCTAGTTAGAAATATTCTAGTTAGATATTATAAATAAAGTCTAGGTCAAATTTTTGTTTTAACACATCAAAAAGAACACGCAAGGTTAGGGTCACAGAATAGGTATATATACCGATTCATTTTTACAGAATTTTATCCACTTTTTTCCTTGTGAAAATGGGTTTTCTAGCGAAAAGTTATAAAACGCTTTTATCTAGAAGAGTACGTTTTACAACGTTAAATATTTACTTGGAGAAGAACTCTCGAAGATTTTAGGAAAAACCTTGCGTGTTATTTTTATTGCGATAAAACAAAATTTTACCTTGAAATTATTTGTGTTATCTAAATTACATTTTTATTATTTTCTTTATATTTATTTATATTCTCTCAAATTTTTGGGTGTTTAGTTGATGTTGTATTTTGTATTTTAAGTTATCTTGGTGCGGGTTTTCGTGCTATATTACTGATACATTTAAACAATTTTCAAGGCCGTTTGTGTTCTTGTCCAACAATAATAACAATACCAACAATAACAACACTAATAAAAGCAAAAACAATTATTATTATTTTTTAAAAAAAATCTATTCTATTTTATGAAGTATATTACTTTATATAATACTATTATATGTAGAATTCCATTACTTAAAATAATATTTCTAGTCCTAAATTGAAACCATATCAATAATGAAATAACATTATATTATCAATATTAATAATATTTCACATATTTCATGTGAAACAGTAACATTTTTTGATTTAGAACAAGAAATATATGTATTTTTTCGGCGTCAACTAAACAATGGGCTATAATAGTAAAATATTTAACGATTATTTAAAATTAAAACCCCTGAACTATACAAGGCAATCAAGTAGAATTGATGCCATCCAACCACTAAGTTATCATACTGAACAAATTTATGAATCTCTTCTTGAAACATCAAATGATCAACTGATTGACTTTAAAATCAAACATGTGGCAAATTCACTTTCACTAATAATATCAAGTTGTCGTTATTTATGTTCCATTGTTATTTGTCATGAAATTTTGATGAAAGTTAATGTTGTTAGTCAAATATTACAGAACCCAAACACCGATATCAAGAGAAGTGTTACCGTGTTAGATGATTTAATAGAGTTTTTTTAAAAATTGTCGTAATGATAATGAATTTAAAAAAATGCTTACATTAGCTAGTGAATTGGCCCAAAAATTACATGAAGAACCTAAATTTCCAGAAGTTCCAAGTTTAAGAATAAGAAAAAACCAACAAAATTTGATTATGATGGCAAGGATGAACCAATATTAGATCCAAAAGCAAATTTTAAAATTAACTTTTATTTCTACATTATAGACCAAGCATTAGTATCAATAACCACAAGATTCCAAGTGCTAATGTATAATAATGGTGGGTTTCTGGGTGTTGATATTTTGAAACTATATGGTTGTTACTCAGACAACCCCATACAAATATTTTTCGCTTACCACTCGGCACCCGTTGCTAAGCAACGTTGGAACTGTGTTCGAGTGGGTAGATCGTCCGCAAAAAGTGAGCGCTATTACTAATGCTATAATTGATCGAACGATCCCTGGGTCCAACAAGCTGCCGATAGAAGGCCTGTGCTCGATTTCGATTTTTAGGTCCCATTATTCTCCTATCTCCTTCAAATGTTGGTCATACTGTTATATCATTCATTGTTATGTCCATTCCCATAGTCCTTCTTATCGTTGTCCGTATTGATGATTTTTCTATGGCCTGTAAACCCATTGCTATGTTAAATATCCTCACATTATCTCTTTTACTCTTATCCCTATTATAACTACTATGCTCCCTATCATTATCACTAGCATTATCATTGTTGCCATTATCTGTATTACCCTTATTAATTGTTACTACTATTACATTTGTTATTATTCTTATTACTATAATTACCATTATATATATTATTATTACTACTATTATCATCATAATTTTTATCATTACTATTATAGGTACTATGATCATTATAATTATTAATATTATCCTCATTATTATTATCCTCATTATTATTATCATTATTATTATTATTATTATTATTATTATTATAATTATTATAATTATTATCAATATTATTAACAAATTTTTGTGTAGGGATTCGTCCTTATTCCTCAGCTTTGTTGGGCCAGAACACAGACACCCTTGAAAATGTTTAAATGAATCCGTAATACACACGCAAACATAACATGCAGATTTAAAATCGAACCTATTAAAACATCAACTAACAATAGGTATATATACCGATTCATTTTTACACAATTTTAACCAGTTTTAACCAGTTTTAATCGGTTTTTAACCTGAAATCTTGTCAATTCAGTTTTAATCTGAAAATCAGTTCTAATTTAACCAGTGGAGAGCGCAAAAATTTGATGTGAGTGAGAGATTGTTTGATACTCTCTCCACGTCGTATCCTCGCAACCTCGAATGAGCTCTGCTTGGATTTCGGCGTGGGGAGAGGGAATTATGATATGCTATGTGTGAATATTATGAACAACCATGATGTAAATGATATGACAAAATATATATTAAATCAAAATAGATTTTCTTTCCTGTCGAAATTTTTCCGGCCCACAGCCGAAACATAACACAAGTCAGAAAAATCAAATACACAATCGAAATCGTGTAAGTGCGTGTATTATCGCCAATGATTCGTGCCCGTGAGGGCTTCGGCGTGATGAACGCAGGAGCTGAAACGTCAATATGATTCAGTATAGTGGGAAAGGGTGAAGGGGGAATAAGCTTTTGGCTGTTTCGTCGTCGCTGATTTTCCATAAACTCGACCTAAACTTATTTTCACATACGGCTAAAATTCAAACATCGAGTAGTCCAGTGGGCACTCAGTAACTATAATATAAACACAAACGCGCCTAGGATCAACTAAGGGAAGGTGACGGGATTTTCAATAATAAAATCGTTGCTATGCTCAAAATATAAAAATTTTTCTATTAAAAGTATTAAGGAACTTGTTAACGAAACTAAAATATTATGCAAGAATATAAAAGATCGTATTAAAAGTCATTAAAGAACTTGTTAAATAAACTAAAATGTTATAAAGAACTTCACTAAAAGTTATCAACTAAGATGCTATAAGGAATTTTTCTAACGATTATCAAATTAAAGTACCATAAAGGATTTTGCTATCGGTCATCAACCTAAAACGCTATACTAGATCGTAAAGGATTTTGAAAACGGTTATAAACTAAAAAGATTACTGCTAAAGTATCAGCAAGTGCATAGAAATTATTTAGGAATTTGTCAACCAAACCAATGTTATAATTAAAATATGAGGTTTTCTTATTACTAATTTTGTAATAGAGCTGCCCAAAGATTAACTCATACCTTTACAAATATAAATATTTTTTTTTAAATATATTTACCCCATACAAATATTTTTGCTTACCACTCGGCACCCGTTGCTAAGCAACGTTGGAACTGTGTTCGAGTGGGTAGATCGTCCGCAAAAAGTGAGCATTATTGCTAAGGCTATAATTGACCAAACGATCCATGGGTCCAACGAGCTGCCGATAGAAGGCCTGTGCTCGATTTCAGTTCTTAGGTCCCCTTATACAGTTAATCTCGTCATTCTTATTATAGTTTTCAAGTATTCTAACATTCTCATACCACTTCACGCGTTCTAACATTTGTCAGATCCTCTAAACGATGTTTAAACAACAACAAACATATATTTTTGTAAACAAAACAACATATTTAGGTGTATCAGTTATACGTTGTTTGATATTCGAGCAGCTCGGCGTTTAGCTCGCTCTTTACGTCCTGGTCGGTGAGTGCTAGGCTTTGAGGTGTTTTTCGAGGTTTTCGTCGAGTCACGGTATGCTAACTGAGCAGGGGCGAAGACGAGTGGGTATGTCACTGCTGCACCTTCCTGGCAGGCTGACACCGCCACCTTTAGCCCCTTTATTTGCGTCCTCAAACTTTGATTTATTTGTTTCTCACCCGTCCAGCCTTTTTGCGCGGCTGTTAGCTTTTGATAGAGCACTTTTACCTTTGCCGGCTCTATCCATGTGGTTCTAATTCGTTGAATTTCATTGGTCCGCTGTAGGAGAGGATTTTAAAGCAGTATCTCACTTTACATTAATTACTTAGATTATTATTACATAATCTAACATGGGTTCTCTTGACCTAACCATTCCGACAGTCGTAAGTTTCATTTCGAGGGGAAACGTGTTCCGTTACATTCAACACTTTTATCATATCCGTTGGTAATGTATCAATAGTCAGATTATTCCCTCATCGACGAGTCAGGGTCCGAATTGACAGTTATGGTTGAAGTGATGGGTCGATGTCTGGGGTCTTTGAGTAATATTAGTGGTAGTTTGGGGTTTATGGTCTAGTCCGGATAGATCATTTAAACACAAAAAACTCTCACGAGGCGTTCGATTAAACACTTTTTATTTTCTCAAATTTAAATGCATTTTTAATTTATGTCCATTTTTAGAAGGTTGATGTTGGGGATAATTACTCTATGGCTGCTATCTAGGACTTGTAAAATTAAAACATGATCAATAGATAAAATTTATTTACTTGAAATATCGGCTCAAGCCACAACGGCCTCAGGGAATCTTACTGGAGGATTTTGGTTGCTTGATGAATGATGCATTTTAATCTCTTGCAAATGTAGTTTAGGTCGAGTTTACAGGAATTAGGAGTCGACGAAACAGTCAAAAAACTATTTCCCCTTCTCCCTTTTCCCCTATACTGAATGATATCGACGTTACAGCTCCTGCGTTCTCACGCCGGAGCCTTCACTGGCACGAATCATTGGCCATAATACACGCACTTACACGATTACGAATTGTGTGTTTGATTTTATTATCTTGCTATGTTTCGGCTGTGGGCCGGAAAAATTTCGACAATACAAAACAAAGTTTTGATTCTATTTAAATAATTTATTTAAATATAAATTACCCAATAATTACATTCGTCATAAATATCATAACACACCGCTCTCCCCACGCCAACATCCAAGCAGAGCTCAATCGAGGTTGCGAGGATGCGACGTGGAGAGAGTTCCGAACAATACTCCCACTTACATCGTAATTCTGTACTGGTTTTAAGTTTTGTAAAAAACGATTCGTAAAACGATCACTGGTTAAAACTGGTTAAAAACCGATTACTGGTTAAAACTGGCTAAAAACCGATTACTGGTTAAAACTGGCTAAAAACCGATTAAAATTGTGTAAAAATGAATCGGTATATATACCTATTGTACGACCCTAACCTTGCGTGTTCTTTTTGATTTAGTAAAACAAATTTTGACCTTGGGATTTTCTGGTATATTCTAATCTTTAATTTTATTATTTTGAAATTTTATTTGACAATTTTTCTTTTAGATTTTTAATTGAATTATTTCTAATTCAAATTACTTGATTTTTATTCCATTTTCATGAAATTTCGCATTCTTTGTTAAATTGTCAAATTTCGGTCAAATTGTTGGGTTTTCGTGTTATGTTTATGTTTAATTCGTGCGGATCTTGTTGCACTTTGTTATTATTTTAATTTATTTTTGTGTTTTATAATTTTATATTTAATTGTTTTCTTTCTCGCATTTTATAGGGTTAATTGGTGTTTTAATAAGTTTAAGTTAAAATCGCATGTTATGTTTGCATGTGTGTTACCGATTCATTTAAACATTTACAAGGCCGTTTGTGTTCTGGCCCAACACTCCTATTAATCGTCTGTCTTGACATAAATATATTAAAACCCCTTCTGCATTGAAAAATAAAGGACCTATAGTAAATATAAAAAACAATGACGACAAGTGCTTCCTTTACTCTATTCTTTATTTATTAAAGAAAGATATAATTGGTGAAAACCCCCAAAGAGTCTCTAAATATACAGAGTTTTTAGACGAATTAGAATACGATGAGATCACGGATTGTCCCATGAAATTAATATACGTCCCAAAGTTCGAAAAAATTCGACTTTAAAATTAGCAATAAATGTGTTTTCGTACACACCAACTGTTATAATTGATGAGGTTCCAGATAATTATGTCTTTCGCCATCCTCATTTAAGTTTGATCCATAGAAGCAAAGTCAGTGACGGAAACCCTATTTATTTATTATTACTTGAAAATAAGGATAGATATCATTATACCGCAGTGACCAATATATACTGGTTAATGATTTGCCATCAAAGCCCTGACTGTAACATTCAAATTAGATGCCGTTGGTGTCCACATTGCCTTAATGGGTTTAGATTAGATAATGCATACAATACACATGTTGCATTATGCGCCAAAAATCAGACTGGCACAACCCTATACACGCTCCCCGAAAATAAAAATTTAGAATTCTTAAATTATTCAAAACATATCACCCCACCTTTTGTGATTTATGCCGATTTTGAATCGAGTTTACCTCCTGATGATAGACATCATCAAATTCATATGCCTATTGCAGCAGGCCTTTTATTAATTAATAATTACACTAACACAAAATCATATTATTACTTTTATGGTCTTGATTGCATTCCTGATTTTCTTAAGAAAATTGAGGAAATTGCAACTGAAATTGTTATTCCGTACTATGATTCGGAAGGTGATAAATTGATAGGGCCTATGTCTTTCAGTGAGGTTCGACAGTTTAAATCTTGTCGAACCTGTTATTTATGTAAAAAACCGATTGTTCATCCGGTTAGAGATCATTGCCATTTTACTGGTAATTATCTAGGGGCAGCTTGCCGAAAATTTAATATAGCTCGTAGGATTTATCGATTACTACCTATAGTCTTTCATAATTTAAGAGGGTATGACCTTCACCATATTTTAAAATATGGTCTCGATCGCTTTCCTTCATGGAATTTAGATATCATACCGACCTCTACAGAAAAATTTATTTCCTTAATTGTTCACATAAACAAATTGGCTGTTCGCTTTATCGACAGTATGCAATTTGTTAATTGTTCGTTAGCTAAGGCTGTGAAAACGCTAACTTCTCTTCCATTGACTTCGTCTGTCTTTCAAGGTTCTATAGTCAATTGTAAAGGTATTTTTCCGTATAATTTTGCTGTTTCTGAGGAAGTTCTTAAGACTACTTATGAGTTGCCTCCAATTTGGGAGGGCGTAAGTGAAGATGAGTATGATAGGGCACAACTAATCTGGACGCAGCAAAACTGTAGGACTTTGCGTGATTATATGTTAATTTACCTTAAACTTGACGTATTCCTCCTTGCGGACTATTTTCAACAATTCCGTGCCAAGGCTATTGTTTACAATGGTCTTGAACCTCTAAACTTTTATGGAATTCCGGGTATGTCATGGGCTTCAGCGCTTATGACATTAACGGAACCCATTGAACTTTTACAGGACATGTACATGTTCAATTTTTACGAAGGTGGAATACGGGATGGGCTAACATTTGTTAAAAAACATTACATTGCTGCTTCGGAGGATACAGAATTATTGTACATAAATATAAATAATCTGTATGGTTGGGCTCTCAGCCAAAGTCTTCCTTACGCAGAATTTACTTGGGTGTATGATTGTTTGGATGAGATTTTGAGTGAATGTGCGAATGTTGTGGATATTGAAATCCTTCCATATGGATATACTATGGAAGTTGATAGCGAGATTCCAGATAATTTACATGATTTTTTAAATGACTTTCCGATTGGACCGGAAAATATGTGCCCACCAAATTCAAAAGTTGAAAAGTTAATGCTCACGCATTATCCTAAGAAGAACTATGTTCTTCATTGGAGGCTTCTTAGGCTTTATCTTTCTCTCGGGGCTAAGGTTACATATATACATAGAGCTATTAAATACAAGCAAGCTCCTATTTTTAAAAATTATATCGATAAAAACACTAACTTGCGTGCAAATGCAGTTAGTGAATTATATAGAGATTTATTTAAATTTTATAACAACAGTCTGTATGGTAAATCTGTTGAGAACCTTAAAAAGAGGATGAATTTGCGATTATGTAATTCAGCTGAAAAGTTAATTACATATTCGTCAAAACCGGCATTTAGAAAAACAATAGAGATTACTGATGATCTTTTTGCCGCTCATCTTAATAAGGACTCAATATGTTTGGATAGACCTAGTTATATCGGTCAATCAGTTCTAGATTTATCCAAACTACGGATGTACCAGTTACAGTATGTTGAGTCACAAAAATATCGTGATATTTATAATTGTGATATCAATCTAGTAGCGGGTGATACAGATAGCTTCTTTTTGGAGATAAAAAATTTAAAATTAGAAATTTTATTAAAAGCGATGATTTCGGATGACCTATTAGACACATCAAATTATGATCCTTCTCATCCTTTATATTCTAGACGACTTGACTCGGTTATTGGCAAGTTCAAGGATGAGAGTAAAGGGTTAGGATATAGCGAGTGGGTTTTCTTGCGCCCTAAATGTTATAGCTTGCTAGGAAGTAAATCAACAATGCAAGCTAAGGGTGTAAAATTACCGGGTACCGACATTAAACACCAATCATATTTGCATTGTTATAATAACAATACTATTATGTCGGTACCTCAAACTAGGATAGGGACCCGAAATCACCAGCTGTTTACGTTTAAAAATTCCAAAATAGCATTAAATAACCATGACGATAAGAGAGCTTTGGTAGGGAAAAACTCGAGTTTTGCATATGGTCATTATAGAGGGGTTGATTTCCTTGATGTTGACGGTAATATAGTAATGCCTGAAGCCGATCCTGCAATTCTCGATGAACAATTTGCAGAAATATTTGACAATATAATAGATATTTATTGATCAAATTTGTATATAAAAATAAAAATTGTGAAAATTTCTCTTTGCTATTTTCAGTTGTTATAATTTATTTGTTTTCATTTTTATAATATTTTCATGACAAATGCCCAGCGTGAAGAAACGTGAAATTTAACTTTATATTTTTATTTCATGACAAATGTTCAGCGTGAAGAAACGTGAAATGTAACTTTATATTTGTTTTAATATATTTATTATTAATAATTGATTGATTTTTATGTAGTTGTTTTTTTTATATAGTTGTTTTTTATGTATTTGTTTTATTATATATATATATTATTATTATTAATAAAAAGTAATAAAAAAAAGTAATAATAATAATAAAAGTTTTTAAAAATAATAATAATAATATTAGTAAAAGTTTTTAAAAGTAATAATAATAATAATAATAATATTAATAATAATAATAATATTAATAATAATATTTATTAAATAATAATAAAAATAATAATAAATAAAAATTTTTAAAAAATAATAATATTAATAAAACTTGTAATAATAATATTAATAAAAATAATAATATTAATAATAATAATAATAAAAATAATAATAAAAAATAATAATATTTATAAAATAATAATAAAAAGAATAATAATAATATTTATAAAATAATAATAAAAATAAAAATAAAATAAATTTACAAAATATATACTACTTATAAAAAATAAGTAGTAAATTAAAGTTAAAAAAAATGTTTAAAAATAATATGACCTTGAGAAATTTTGAATGACATTAATAAATTTGATGAGTCATCCAATGTCCTTGACCTACTTTTGAATGACCTTAAAAATATGATGAGTCATCCAATGACATTGAATGAGTCATTGTCTTTGTCTTAAAATTTTTTGGACTTTTGGACTTAGACAAATTTTCTCTCAGCAGGGGGAGGGGGTGTGCTGGATGTGACATTTGCTGGATGTGACACATCCCACTACTTTTCAACCCCATTTACTCGTTTGGTTAACCTCTCTTGAGAAAACTTGAAATTATTATCTAAAAATTCTAAAAATTTATTTGCAATTTATTTATTGGTTTTTATAGTTCTCTTTGGGAAAACGCAAACAAAATATTATCTAAAATATAATTAAAAGTTATTTATCCGTCGAAGTTTACTTTAAATTAATAAACATTTGGTAAATTTATCCAAATTAATTTATTTACCCTACCATCCATTTATTAAGCCGTTGGATTCGAGATGACAATATCTGATATCGATATTTCGCAGGCAAAATCGTCTGCCCATCGAAGAGTAATTTACTTATAACTATTAACAACATAGTAGATTTAGGGTTAAACTGACGTTCATATTTCTAAGTAGATATCTTTATTCTAAGTTATGATTTATCAACGTTGATTTACAATCAGTCATATCTATTAAACTCTTGAGCTTGGAATGCTACATTTATTTTTATAAAGGTATTAGTATTCTGTTTCATCTATTGCGCAAATCAACATATGTTTAATGGCCACTAGTTGACAATTAGATCATTAAAATGACATTCGTACGTTTATATAACTCGTTATACCAAGATTCATTTATTTATTAAAGCAAATAAATCCGTAATTACTAATAATTAAACATTTATTATTTCTGTGGCCGGCTTCGTAAAAGCATTAAGATGTAATAGTAAATTAAATAGTCGAATCTCAAAAGAAATCCCATTGAATCTCAAGTCCAGATAATTACTTATTAGTTTTATCGAGGATCTGTTCGAAAAGAAACAAAAATTCTCGACCTCCACCGACAAAATGTGAATTTTCTTTAGCGTGCTCATTTAAGTTGATTTTTGGTCATTGTTAGTGTTTAATGATTGGTCGATTGGCGGGTCTGCAATGTATTTCATTCCCCATATTTGTGGTTTGTTTAGGCATACAATGAATAATCATAAAAGAAAATTGAAGGATTTAATCAGTATATTTGTTAGGTTGAGTATGATTTGTCGCAGCTCTTTAACTAAGTCATCAGTGTCGGCGTCTAAGATGATTCCTTGCTTGTGTTCACATTTATTTAATTTCAATGTTTACCTCTGCGATTTCACTGTTGCTATTTGCATCGATGGGGATTTTTTGTAAGCGACTATTAGCAAATCGGCCTAAAATATTTGGGATTACCATCGGAAAACAACGTACAATGGGATGGTAAGTTCTATTTATTATAGCCTATCATGACCTAGTGATCAGTACTCAGATCGGATTTGGTTCCTTCAAATTTACACGCTAACTACTAAATTTTGGAATTGACTCAAGAAAGTTCAATTATTTCAGTATGATATCAGTTATGCCGGTTGAGGACTTCCTACTCTCTTCTCCGCTCTGTGGCGACGCAACTCCCAGGCGGAATTGTCGTTTTGAACGTATAATGTGATTTGTTATGAACTTAGTACATATTTGTGTATTTTTACTTGTGCCTTTTGGATCTTTGCTTTATTACCGGTATTAAATTATTTTATGTATTAATTTCCGCTATTATTTGGTTCGGGTGATATTTGCATGCTCACTGCAAACTATTAAATAATTTCTTTATAAAGTATCTATTAAAATAATTCCTATATAATTCCTATATAATTCAATTACTGTAAAATCTATAATAAAAATGCCTATATAATTCAAAAACTATTATGACAATATATTTGTTTATAATTTTAACTTATTATGGTAATATATTTTTTCCGTAATAATATTTGTTTCTTTTTTAATTTATTATAAATTAATGATATTTGAAGTATTATTATAATAATACTTTAAATTTCATCAATTTAAAATAAAAATATGTTTATCAAAAAACTTATATATTGAAAAAATAAATAGAAACTTATTATAAATTATTGATATTTGATGTATTATTTTAATAATACTTCAAATATCATTAACTTAATTTCTATAAATAAATAAAAATAAATAAAAAACTAACATTTATCCTCTGACTCCGAAGAATCGTCATCCTCTATAGAAGAGAGTTCATTCATATCTTCCCCAGAAACGAGGGCACCCCCAGAAACGGGGGCATCATCAGGAATATTCATATCTTCCACAGAAACGGGGGCATCATCAGGAACATTTATATCTTCCCCAGAAACGGGGGCATCATCAGGAATATTGAGAGCATCAGTAATGATAACATCAGGAACATCTGCATCCAAATCAACTAAACCATTTTTTAAATATTTAGAAAAAAAATAAAATTAAAATTTACCATCTTAGATAATCATAATATCATCATCATCTTTGCTATCACTAATAATAATTGTCGGCGTATCTTCGATTAAAATAACTTCTTGAGCATTCTCTAAAATTATATTAAAATAAATAATAATAAAATTTAAAATTACCATGTTCAAATTCTATAACTCCATCGATCTGATTTTGAATTTCGGTTATATTAAACCAATCTAGAAAATAGAATAATAAAATTAAAAATCCTTACCAGTTTCATTCAGGAGAAGACTTCTTAAAATATTATTGTTTGTCATTTTGGCGAATTTTTAAAATTAGAAAATTTTTTGAAATTGGCAAATTTTGAAATAATTGTGACAAATCATGCACTTATCATGCACTGTCTTTGTGATCACGCACTTATCATGCATTGTCTTTGTGATCATGCATTAGCTTATTAACATTAATTAAACACATAATAATAATATTTATAATAATAATAATAATATTAATAATAAAAATAATAATAATAATAATAATAATAATAATAATATTAATAATAATAATAATATTAATAGTAATAGTTAAAAAATATTAATAATTAAAACATAACAATAATAATAAAACATAACAATAACAATAAAACATTTACTAAATATTTATTAAACATCAAATCGCTTGGATAATAACCAAACTAAACAATGTTGACCACATGTTAAGATCCATGGTTTTTGATACATAGTTTTATTATACACAATAGGTTTACCCATTGTTTGAAGTTTCGAAACCATTAAAGCCGGATAATAGAAACCCATAGGATCAAATACAAATATCTTGCTAGGTTTCATATATATTGCTAACCAATGTTCTCCACCGAGATGAGATGATTGAGTATTGACGATTATGGCTTGATTATTACGTAAATATGGAATTTTATCAAGAGGAAAAACCCCTAAAAATTCATGTCCTAGTATTTGTTTTCCAATTCGATAGACCTGAACAGAACTACATCAATAATAATAATAATACATTTAAAAACTTACTCCATGACAAATTATCATAAATTATCTATACATTTATACCAACATTTTCAAACCAATACTGTTCTGTTTGCAGTTATTTGAACCTCATTTTCAAATACTCCATATATTACAACATGTACCGGTTCAGTTGTAGCTTTAGCAAACTTTATATCTAATCGTAAATTTCCATTTTGAGGTAATTGACTCTGATTTAAATCAAAATCGGGTGCCAAAACAAATGTAAAGAATGGATGTTTGCTTTTAAAATCTTCAAGAGTTATACCACAATTAAGGTTTTTATCCAAATAACCCATATTTCTCACTATACTCTGCATATATGTAGCACAATAATTATCATTATCGAAATCTTGAGTATATGTTTCTCTATAATCATTATTTTTCGATAAAGTTAGCGATGTTACTCCAAAATTTTTGAAAATTGAGCTCGATGTTAAGTAGGATCCATTATATTGAGATTCACTTTGAAATGTTACCAATATAAAGTTGGGCATTCTTCTATCTCCAAATATTTGTTCCTTATAGAAAGAAGCTGAATCTTTAGCAATAGCAAATTGAACAATTTCCTTTGTTTTCAATGGATATATTGCATGCTTAGAATTAAGCCCCAGTTGATGACCGGCTAATACAGAGGGCTCAACCCGAACTCTTCTCACCAATAATTTTGCATCAACTAATTGAAGAATTAGTGCTGTGCTAGTACTTGTTAATGATAATGCAGAATCAGATCTTTTCAATCTAATGTGTACATTAACACCTGGGAGTAAATATTTCGGTTGATCCATAAAATCGAGTTGTAATGATGAGCACATGGTAAATAATTTGGATCCTTTAATCCACTTTTTCCTATCGTCATCACTACCATAATCCATAGGAGTTAAACATGTATTTTTAGTATCGCTATTGTAATTTATAATAGTTTCTATTAGAGCTTTGTGAATATATGTACTGTTACCACCCTCAATCTTGATATTATTAAATCCGAGAACTGCCTCTTTAAAAAGTGTATGAAACAAGAAATTGTTTGGTATTACATCACTTAGTTCACCCAACGGTTTTCTATCTTTATCTACAACTTTGATCTGAACAGTTAACAATGTATCGTTCAAATCTAGATATTCAGTTTGGGAAGCATTAATATAAAATTCAATATCAGTTTTACTATCCATAATAGAATTCATCAGGAATACATCTTCAAAGGCCCCCATTTCAATTACTGCTTGGGGAGATGGTCTATCAAATAAACACAATTCAGATTTACCGTAAATCAATTTTGAAATATAGTTCCATGTCCTTTCATTCGTTTGTTTATATGTTTATGATGTCTTTTACGTTTTGAGCCGGTGCTGGTGCAGGTTCTTGTTTTTGAAACATACCTGCAACACTAGGTAAAACTTTCCCTAACTCGGATAATGCATTTGATTTCAGCGATGGTAATATTTTCTGCTCATTCATTATCACATCTTTAGCAGTTTTCATACCAAAACTACCAAGGCGTTTAAAAATAGGAAGTGAAAATCTACCAATTGTTCTCAACCATCCTGATCCATACTGTTTACCAATAAAATATGGTAATTCGCCACCACTTTGGCTACCACTATACATACTAATAATATCGTTATTGGCCATCTAATTTACGAAAATGTAATGTCAAATGAGTTTTTGTATCTTTACTAAATTCAATAAATTTACCGCTATCATTACGAATATTTATTTCTATATTGTTTATACATGATGTTGATACCGGTAAGTACATAGGATTATCGAAATTTATATTGACAACTTCATCCTGGTCATGTTTATCAACCCAAACAGATTTCAATAGAGGAACCTAAGAATCACCAACAATTATAGGATCAATGATGTTAGTATATATGAACATTTGCCTATGAAGTTTTATTATTTTTGGTTTGCGTACACCAAAAGCACTTGCCTTATATGTTTGCTTATCTAATCCCAATGTATTAACCAAATTTTTATCAAATGTAACTTCACAAATGTTATTATTTAGACTGAATTTACATATTCCATCTTTAACAAATTCAGTAGTTTTAAATATATGTAAACAATTGAATGAAATATATTTATGTAATTCTTCAAGTGTTTCAATATATAAATCATTAGTAAATGTAAATGTATCTTCCACCTCATTAATATATGATACAGATATTTTGATGTTTTCGATTGTTACACTTTTCTCATCAAATGTTTTGAAACGTATTAGGTATTCAGTACCAGGAACAACAATGCTAAGCTTATCACAACCCATTCGCTTGGCATCCTCAATACTTTCAAACTTTATTGTAAATGGACTATAATCACAACTAACATTCAATCCATCTTTGAAAAAAATGCCACAATTTTCATCTAAAATCTGATTCGGAATATGACAATATCGTTCAAAATTATTGATTGAGAAAATACCACTACATGTTTTGGGTACACGTTTCTTGTAACCGATTTTACAATGACTATAAAATGGGAATGTATTGTACACAAATGTAAAGTCTTGCAAAGCAACTTCCCAATTTCCATGTAAATAAATAGGATATTGAAGATCAACCATAAATTTACTCGCCTGATTTTCCAGATGGATTAGTGGGCAAAATTGGGTAGAATTGTATAGAAACTCATTTTACTAGGTCTTTTGATGATATCCATGGGGGTTTTTGATATCCATGCCATTTGACATAGTATTGTTTATCCTTACCCACCATTTTAGTTTTCAATATTTTCTGAATTCTGAGCACTGTAGGTTTGGAAATAACTTGTAATTCTTGTTCATAGAATTTCCCTTGTATTACATTGTTATCACTATCTTTAATAACATACATTACAGGACTCTGTTTAGTATTAATTTTAATAATTTGAAATACCTCATCACTCCAATTACTATCGAAATTTTTGATGAAAGGTGAAGCAGATATTTTACTAATTCTAACGTGATCACCAACTTTATATTTTGGTTTTGTAATAGCAACTGTTTTAGACCGTACTGATTTAGCTAATGTTTTCGAGCTGATATCTACGGGTCTCAAACCATTCAGACCTCGATGTGATGAATTATTATAACTAACAAGTATTTTCGGTAATACATTTATCCATATTTTATTACCTTGATGCACGAAATATTTCTTCAATCTATCCCTCAATGTCCGGTTAAATCTTTCAACATGGGCGGCTTTGTATTGAGAATGTACAGAATAATGATTTATTTTGAGACGATCAAGGATTTGCTTAACTTTACTATTGTAGAACTCCTTGCCTATAATAATAATAATAATAATAATAATAATAATAATAATACCTAAATCAGTTTGCAAATTGTCTGGATGCCCATTTTTAAACATTGAGTTAATTGCTTTAGATATTTCCTCTGCATATTTTGTCTTTGTTGGTACACCGCGAGCAAAACGACTGAAAACATCAATACACGTTAAAATATATTTATAACCCTTGTTAATCTTCGAATACGGTATCATCTCCATCAAATCCATTTGCCATAAATCATTAATACCTAATGTCTTATAAGCTCTTGTTGGAAATCTTTTCCGCATCAGTTTGTTTAAACTGTACGCAAGCTGATCTGACAACCACTTTTGCGTTTCCTTTTTCGACATTGGGACTTTTTTCTTTAACTTTGCCACTCCACCGAAACCTGCTTCGTCTTCTGGGTTCGTCTAAATCTTCTCCATTACAACACGATGATTTAAATTTTAATTTAACATTAGGTAATGATTGTCCCCATCGTTTATTGTGATAATAATGATAATGCTAATGGTAACATTGCTCCGATAAAACCAACTTGTTGTTTATATATGATTTTTCTCATTTGCTGACGATTTTTATTATTTACTAGCGATAACAAAGGCTTACGATGTTTATTCAATACTAGGTTTTTAGAATTACTGATTTTAATTTTACCTCTGACTACTTTTAATAGAATTTTGAGTAAATCATCGACAACAAAAGTTGGAAATGATTGTAAAATAGACATTCTTTTCATACTCGAAGCCTTTAACAATTCTCGGTTATTAGTTTTTTAGATGGTGTATAACTGGTTTTTGGTGGAACTTTGTTTTTCTTTTTAATACTTTGTCTAAGTTTTCGGATATTTTTAAGCCTGGATTTCATAAACATTTTTACATGTTAAAGTTTTCAACTTTGTTTATATACCATGGCACCTTCTTTATTGAAAATATCTGTTTTTAGCCGTAAATCATCATTGCATTGTTGTGAAATCAAGAAATATATATCCATGTGGTGATTTTGTAGCATCTTGAAATGCACTGATGAGAAAATTACGATTATTAGGGTATGCTTGTCGAGCAAGAAAATCAATAACTGTTGCATCTCTAGGATTCTTGAAAATAACTAAATATTGAACATTTAAATTCCTTGTTCGATGTGCGCTACCCTGATGAAATAGATTTTGAGTAATAACGATCACATTAACACCAACATGTCTACTGATTTTTGTGAATAAATTATTAAAATCCTTTTCTTTATTAGCTTCCTGATACAAATCATCGATAATAATGACATCACCTTTCTTTAAACGACTTGACCAGTTTTTATCGAAACACTTTACTATTTTCATGTTTTTCAATTTACAGAAATTATCTTGAGTTAATCCGTGTTCTTCGTCTGCACCCCTATGCCAATAAATCTTGTTGAATTTTGTTTGAAATAAATTAGATTTCAGTAATTTACACACAAACATAGTTTTACCGCTACCACTTAGGCCGACGATTTGATATACAGCATCATTTCTTAATTCCATTATTAATTTGTATAATTATAGGTTTTTGTTTATATTATATAATTTAATGAACTCTTCCTAAAAATCATATATATAGCTTAATATTTCTTTATTGTTTAATTATGTTATCAAATATAAATTATAAAGGAACTTTCGATGTATCAAAAATGACATTTCCAAATGGTAAACCCCAGCAAATTGTTGATAGGAGTGGAAAATACCCTATAATATTTTTCAAATCCGGCAAATGCAGAATCATGGGATGCAAGAAAGCTTTAGATGTCAATAAATTACAATATAGAATAAAGGAAATTAAAATACAGTCAATTACTGTTACCATGGATATGGGACAATCTATCAATTTATACAACATGTCAACAAAATGTCTTTGTATGTTCGAACCAGAATTATTTCCTGCACTGAGGCTTTTAAAATACAACCCAATGTGTGTTAACGTGTTTGCCAGTGGCAAAATAGTCATATTAGGGTTGCGAAATCTAGAGAACAAAAATATTGTTTGTGACATACAAAATGAAATCACGGGATTGGTCGATATCTGATTGGCTAATGATTGATTAAAACAACTTGTTTATTCATTTCATTTTTAAAATGCAAACTACACCGAAGAAAAATATGCAGAAGAAAAATACCAGTCAATATGGTAAATTTATTATTTTTTTTTTCTTTTATTATTATTCATTTAGATACATATGCCCCTATGGTGATTGACAGAATTATTTATTATTATCCTCAAATGAAGGAAATTTTGAAGATCAAAGAGCCGGCAATGATCGAAGCTGCAATATATGAAGAAACCAGAATTATGATTTCTGAGCTGATTAAGCAAGCTCTTTGGGATAATAAATTCAACCGCATGGTCAAGGAAATGGAAACAGAATACCCCTGTATTCTGGGTTGCAGTTGCTGCGATTTCCGGTAAGTAGTGGGATGTGTCACATCCAGCACATGTCACATCCAGCACAGTACCCCCCCCGGCTGAGAGAAAAATTTTCTAAGTCCAAAAGACAAAGACCATGACTCATTCAAGGTCATTTAAACAAAGACCATGACTCATTCAAGGTCATTGGATGACTCATCATATTTTTCAAGGTCATTTAAACAAAGACCATGACTCATTCAAGTTCATTGGATGACTCATCATATTTTATAATATATATTTTTAATTTTAAACAAAGACCATGACTCATTCAAGGTCATTGGATGACTCATCATATTTTATAATATATCTTTTTAAATTTAAACAAAGACCATGACTCATTCAAGGTCATTGGATGACTCATCAAATTTTATAATATATATTTTTAATTTAATTTATATTTATTTAATATACTTTAATTATTTGTTTTAAT
Source organism: Schmidtea mediterranea (assembly GCA_022537955.1). NCBI lineage: Eukaryota > Metazoa > Platyhelminthes > Tricladida > Dugesiidae > Schmidtea > Schmidtea mediterranea. The sequence goes on from CM039681.1 coordinate 52,612,641, forward strand.
CAAGTCAATAATATTATTTATTTATTTTTAAATTATATTATTATTAAATTTAATTGTTTGTTTTAATCAAGTCAATTATTTTATTTTTAAAATATATTATTATTATTAAATTGTTCATTTTAATGAAGTGAATATTGTTTTAATCAAGTCAATAATATTATTTATTTTTATTTTATTTATTTTATATACTATAATTTTGTTTTAATCAAGTCAATAATATTATTATTATATTGTCTGTTTTAATGAAGTGAATATTGTTTTAATCAAGTCAATAATATTATTTATTTATTTTTATTTTATTTTATTTATTTTATATACTATAATTTTTTGTTTTAATCAAGTCAATAATATTATTTATTTATTTTTATTTTATTTATGTAATATACTTTAATTTTTTTTTGTTTAAATTAAGTCAATATTTTATTATTTATTTACTATTTTTAAATTATATTATTATTATTATTGTTATTGTTATTGTTATTATTATTATTAATATTAATATTATTATTATTATTATTATTATTATTATTATTATTATTATTTTGATTATTATTATTATTATTATAATTTTTATTTATTATTATTATTATTATTGTTACTGTTGTTATTATAATTATTATGATTATTATTATTATGATTTTTATTATTATTAATATTATTATTATTATTATTATGATTATTATTACTTTTTTTTTTATTAATGTTTTTTATAATTATTTTATTATTATTATTTTTATTGTAAGTATTGTTATTATTATTATTATTATTATTATTGTTATTATTATTTTATTTATTATTTTTTATTTTTATTATTATTATTATTATTTTTATTATTATTATTATATTATTATTATTATTATATTATTATTATTTTTATTATTATTATTATTATTATTATTATTATTATTATTTATTATTATACTTATAAATTTGTAAATTTTATTCTATTTTATTATAAATTTTTATAAATATTATTATTATTATTATTATTATTATTATTATTATTATTATTATTATTATTATTATTATTATTATTATTATTACTATAATTAATATTTTTATTATTATTATTAATATTATTATTAATATTGTTATTATTATTATTATTATTATTATTATTATTATTATTATTATTATTAATATTATTATTATTATTATTATTTTTATTATTATACTTATAAATTTGTAAATTTTATTCTATTTTATTATTAATTTTTATAAATATTATTATTATTATTATTATTATTATTATTACTATAATTAATATTTTTATTATTATTATTAATATTATTATTATTATTATTATTATTATTATTACTATAATTAATATTTTTATTATTATTATTATTATTATTATTATTATTACTATAATTAATATTTTTTTTTATTATTATTAATATTATTATTAATATTTTTATTATTATTATTAATATTATTATTAATATTATTATTATTATTAATATTATTATTAAAATTATTATTATTTTTATTATTATTGTCATGGTTATTGGATGACTCATCATAATTTTTCAAGGTCATTGAAAAGTAGGTCAAGGTCATTCAAAAGTAGGTCAAGGTCATTCAAAATTTCTCAAGGTCATTTTATTTTTCAACATTTTTAAATTTTAATATACTTCTTATTTTTATAAGTAGTATATATTTTGTAAATTTATTTTATTATTATTTTTATTATAATTAATATTTTTATTATTATTATTAATATTATTATTAATATTATTATTACTTTTTATTATTCTATTATTACTTATAAAAAATTTTATTAATACTTATAAAAACTTTAATTATTATTAATAATAATATTTTTATAATTTTTATTATTATTTTAATTATTAATAATAGTTTTAAAAACTTTTATTAATTTTATTATTATTATTATTTTTAATATACTTTTTACTTATAAAATTTATTAAAATTTTTATTATTATTTATACTTTGAAAACTTTTTATAATATTATTATTATTATTATTATATTTATTATTATTATTATTATTATTATTATTATTTTTAATAATATTATTATTATTATTAATGTATAAAACTTCTATTATAAGGAAATAATTTTATTATTATTAATATTATTATTAATATGATTATTAATATTATAAATTAATATGATTACTTAATAATATTGTTTAATTATATTTATTTTTATTATTATTATAATTATTATTATTATTGTTTTTATTATTATTATTGTCAAGGTCATTGGATGAGTCTTATTTTTTTTTTTCAAGGTCATTTAAAATTTCAAAAGGTCTTAGTATTTTTAAACATTTTTATATAAATTTACTACTTATTTTTATAAGTAATGTTTTAATGTTTTTTAATTTTAATTTTATTATTATTATAATTTTCTCAAAGTCATAATATTTTTAGTCATTTTTAAATATAAATTTACTACTTATTTTTATAAGTAATGTTTTAATATTTATTATTATTATTATTTTCAAGGTTATTGGATGAGTCATAATATTATTTCAAGGTCATTTAAAAGTCGGTCAATGTCATAGTATTTTTAATCATTTTTAATTTTAATATACTACTGTTTTTTTATAAGTAGTGTTTTAATGTTCTTTAATTTTTATTCTATTATTATCATTATTATTATTATTATTATTATTATTATTATAATCTTATAAGTAGTGTTTTAATGTTTTTTAATTTTAATTTTATTATTATTATTATTATTATTTTTATTATTATTATTATTTTTATTATTATTATTATTGTTATTTTTTATTATTATTATTAATATTACAAGTTTTTATTATTATTATTTTCATTATTATTTTATATAAATTTTCAACAAAGTATATAAAATTAATATTGAATAGAAAAAGTTTGTTCAATTGTCGTTCATAGTATACAGGGATAGAACAATTGTAAATGTTTGTAAAAAGTTAAACAAAAATTCTATATTTTTAAGAAAATATGTGCAAATAAATATCAAAACTAATTATGGCTCAAATGTGTGTGTTAAACCATCGATATGTTACAGTGTTTATGGAAAAACTTTAATGAAAATATGTGTTATTTTTCAACAATTTATGAAATATTTATTTTATGGCTAATAATGTGTATATGTTAAATGATAAAAATAGTTCAATATTTATGTAAAGTTTGAGATTGTTAAGAAAAATGTAAATAATTTATGATACACACGTGTTTTTGATTGAAATATATGTGTTTGTTTTACCGATATAAGAAAAACTATGGACAATTTTTAAGAAAATACACGTAATTTATGATTATCATGGGATTAGAATTTGATTAAAGTTGTGAGAAAGTTGTTAAATTTGAGACCTTAAAATAAGACCTTCAGCAAATTGGTAAGAAAATAGTAGTTATTGAGTAATACTTATTAAAATTACCAAAGTTTTATAATTTTTGACAAGTCTTGATAGATCTTTAATAAAATTTGTTAGTACTTTGAATAAGAATTTTTAAAAAAAAAAAGTTTCAACACAGTAGCAAATCGTAAAGAAACTAGAACTTATCAGTTAATTAAATTAACTAAGTTGTAAAATAATTGAAAAAATTTGTTAGATTTTCAAAAATTTTAAGATTGTTAGGTAATTGTTCTAGGTACTTGTTGAATAAAAATTAATGTATTTTATCAACAGCTCATAGTTTTTAATCGTACAATTTCTCTTCATTCCTGGAAATAATCGTAAATATTTAAATTATTCAGAAAATTGTCAATAACAACATAAGTAATGGGTAACATAAATTTTTTAAATACTAATCAATTTTAGTTTTTAATTAAATTACAAATATAATAATAAAATCAAATAAATACTTGAATGCATGAATCGAAAAATTTCTTAGAACTGAACGCGTATCGTATATTTTATTCAGATTCCAATAATATCATTAAAATTAACCAAAATCTTATTGTTATATTTTGATAACCCTTAAGTCAATGAAAATGTATCGATTTCACTAAGTATCCATCTTTTGACATTGATATCCAACCGAATAAATTTCTTGAAATCCCCTTAAAATAAATTCATCTCTTGACCAATCTTTTACCATCAAATAACACTTTCTCCTACTTTACCATATTCATTTTTTTTTATAAAAATCACCTATTAAATAACGATACTTAACCAACTTAACCCCTTAAAAATATCAAAAAATCTGTTCTTAATCGATTATTTCCCCTTTAAAGATCATAAATTCTCTTCTTAGCCAATTGTTTCCCCCCTAAAATAAAATTTACTCTCAACCAATCATTTCTCTTTAAACGACAATATTCCAAACTATATTCAATATTTTTCATAAAAATCACCGACATCAATATTCAACTGAATAAATTTCTTGAAATCCCCTTAAAATAAAATTCCTCTCTTGACCAATCAAATTACCTTAAGATTATCATAAATTCTCCTCTTAACCAATCATTTCTCTTTAAATGACAATAACCCCACCTATATTCATTATTTTCATAAAAATCACCGACTTATATCGATATTCAACCGAATAAATTTCTTGAAATCGCCTTACAATAGAATTCATCTCATGACCAATCATTTCTCCTTAAAAGATCATAAATTCTCTTCTTAACAAATCATTTCTCTTTAATTGACAATATTTCCACTCTCTCAAAAGATTTACACACATATTGATATCTATCTGAACAAATCTCCTAAAAATATTATAAATTCCTCATCTATATTTTCCATTTAGAAAATATTTACCCTTTGAACACAGATATTCAACCAACTCAACCCCTTAAAAATGACAACAAACTTGTTCTTAATCGATTATTTCCTTAAAATATCATAAAATTTCCTCTTAATCAATAATTTCCCTTGAAATGACAATTTTCCTCACTACACCAATAATATACATATTTTTTGTAAAAAACGTACAAGGTAAAATTTCTTTAGAAATCTATATTTAACCGAATAAGATCCTTAAAATCCATCATACGGATCATATTTACTATATGTATTCAACCAATCAAATTCCCACTTAAAATTATCATAAAAAATCAAATTTTTACCAATAAAAATAAATTTTCTTTAGTATTACAAAATTGTTATCGATACCCAACATTTTCCGTTGAAAATCACCACAATTTGATTCTGGCAAAAAATTCTATCAAATAAAAAATTCATCAAAAATGACTAAAATCGAATAAAGTCTATGATTCCCACATAAATTAAATTATTGTAAAATATATATCATGTTGCTCAAATAATTAAAATTAATCAGTAAATCAAGTATAAATTCAATAAAAATTACCAGTCAACCCATAGAGATATATCAATGATTTTCATAAGTATACATTGTCTTAAAAATCTCTAAATTATACTACTTTTGTGATTGATATCCATGAAATCAATAAAATTGAAAATGAAAGTAATTATCGATCTCTTTTTTTACATTGTAAAATCAATAAAAATCTTAGGTTTCACTAAAATATTTTTAAAAATTAACTGATTTAATCAACTATTTAAATAGAACATAAAATTATAATTAAAATATCATTAAATCTATCAGTCAAATTTGATTCTAATTCTTAAATAATTATCTTAAATAGATGTTTCATAAACATTTTGATCCTAAATTTAACTTTTATTTAAAATAATCCTAAAATCAAGTCAAATCTAATAAATTTTCAAGAAATTAAGTGTCTAAAATTATAGATTTACCCTAATTTCTTCAATAATTTCATTTAAAACATAATCAAACCCTAAATCCATTAAAATTCAAAAGAAAACCATAAATTCACAAAGATGATTAAAATTTACTAAAATAAATACATCGTAAAACTAGATATCACTTAAATTATCATAAAATTTCCCTAAAAGCTCTAATTGATTTACATAGCCTAAAATTATTTTATTTTTGTCGAATACAAATTTTCAGTGAAGAAGTAATATCGGTGAGAGAGTACATTAAGTAACTAAAATCGGTGAAATTACTGAAAAAAGTGGGATAGTTAAAGATATCTACTAAATAGATGAAATATCAATTGTTATATTAAACACTTACAAAGGTAATATACTTTGAATGGAGAAAATATACATCGAAGGGGAAAATATTCATTGAAGAGAAAAATATTCGTTGAAGGGGAAAAAACATTCATTGAATAAAGAAAACATTAATTGAAGAGAGAAAATATTCATTAAAGAGGAAAGCAATCATTAAAGTGAGAAAATATGAATTGAAGCTAACAAATATTCAGTGAATCGAGAATTGCTTATAATAAATTAGACGGTAAATTTCTCAATGATGAGATGAAATATCAATTAAATATTGGGAAATACTTTAAACGGAGTCTGAATTATTCACTGATCAACAAATATACTTAAAAGATGAAAATATTCACTGAAAATGAATTGTACTTTAAGAGTGGATGAATTACTATTATATTCAATTAAAACTTTTTAACAATTGAGTAGATTTTGTCGGTTAATTATATTTAAATAGGGATATATATTTTTTGATGGACACTTATGGACGGAGAAATAGTTATTAAAAAACAATAACCGCGCGCGCGTATACTAATCCGGCGAATATACATCAAACACTGAGATATTAGAAATCAAATTAAAGTCTCTTACAATTCAAAACAAAACCAGCAAATTTAATACTATAAATACTGGTGGATCTGATGCAATATAACAAGTAGGAAGAACGTAGTAGAAAGTCTAACAAATAAAGGAATGTAGTAAACAATACATTGAATAGATGAATAATTTAGTATTACGATTATAAGAAACATTTAGTTTTTGTAATATTAAATAAATTCAGAAAATTGATGCATGTTTTACTTTTAGAAATAATTTACTTTTATAAATAATAAACATTTTTTGATATTATTATTATTTTGGAATTTAAATTATTATGTTGTCAATAGTTACAATTGAATAAATAATATGAAATTAAGTTAACAATTGGATAATATTTATTTATTACCATAAATTTATAAAGAGATTATTCAAAATATTTTTAGTTTGTCAAAAAGTTTTATTTGATTATAAATTTTAAACTAAATCAAATATTCTATTTACAAATCAATAAAAATAATTTTAACTAAATTTCAAATATAATTTTAAATAATAGAATAATTTAAGAATTCAAAATAATATGTTGTCAATAGTTACAACTAAAAAAGTATTTAAATATAAGTTTTATAGAAATTAATTACATTTAGACAATAATTCTTAATAGCAATAAATTCCATAATGTTCATTCAAAATATTGAATTTACTATTGATATAATATTCATGTTATAGCTTAAAATATGAGAAAAGTTTTATATATGCTATTTAAATAATAAAAATTAATAAAAAATCACAAACATAAAATAAATCCATAAAAATATATTAACATCAATCAAATAAAACGTCAATTTCTCGACTGAAACCACTGTAGGAGCTGTTAAAGCTTGGGCTGTAGTACTCTGATAGCTGTGGCTGTGCGATACTTGTGCAATGTCATCGATTCCAAAATAATGGCCAAATGCTAGACTGGATTTTCTACCCACCCAATTACGCTTATCGATATATTTGTTGGATTTGTATATATTCGCCGGATTAGTATACGCGCGCGCGGTTATTGTTTTTAATAACTATTTCTCCGTCCATAAGTATCCATCAAAAAATATATATCCCTATTTAAATATAATTAACCGACAAAATCTACTCAATTGTTAAAAAGTTTTAATTGAATATAATAGTAATTCATCCACTCTTAAAGTACAATTCATTTTCAGTGAATATTTTCATCTTTTAAGTATATTTGTTGATCAGTGAATAATTCAGACTCCGTTTGAAGTATTTCCCAATATTTAATTGATATTTCATCTCATCATTGAGAAATTTACCGTCTAATTTATTATAAGCAATTCTCGATTCACTGAATATTTGTTAGCTTCAATTCATATTTTCTCACTTTAATGATTGCTTTCCTCTTTAATGAATATTTTCTCTCTTCAATTAATGTTTTCTTTATTCAATGAATGTTTTTTCCTCTTCAACGAATATTTTTCTCTTCAATGAATATTTTCCCCTTCGATGTATATTTTCTCCATTCAAAGTATATTACCTTTGTAAGTGTTTAATATAACAATTGATATTTCATCTATTTAGTAGATATCTTTAACTATCCCACTTTTTTCAGTAATTTCACCGATTTTAGTTACTTAATGTACTCTCTCACCAATATTACTTCTTCACTGAAAATTTGTATTCGACAAAAATAAAATAATTTTAGGCTATGTAAATCAATTAGAGCTTTTAGGGAAATTTTATGATAATTTAAGTGATATCTAGTTTTACAATGTATTTATTTTAGTAAATTTTAATCATCTTTGTGAATTTATGGTTTTCTTTTGAATTTTAATGGATTTAGGGTTTGATTATGTTTTAAATGAAATTATTGAAGAAATTAGGGTAAATCTATAATTTTAGACACTTAATTTCTTGAAAATTTATTAGATTTGACTTGATTTTAGGATTATTTTAAATAAAAGTTAAATTTAGGATCAAAATGTTTATGAAACATCTATTTAAGATAATTATTTAAGAATTAGAATCAAATTTGACTGATAGATTTAATGATATTTTAATTATAATTTTATGTTCTATTTAAATAGTTGATTAAATCAGTTAATTTTTAAAAATATTTTAGTGAAACCTAAGATTTTTATTGATTTTACAATGTAAAAAAAGAGATCGATAATTACTTTCATTTTCAATTTTATTGATTTCATGGATATCAATCACAAAAGTAGTATAATTTAGAGATTTTTAAGACAATGCTCAGTGTGGTTATCAGTATACCTATGAAAATCATTGATATATCTCTATGGGTTGACTGGTAATTTTTATTGAATTTATACTTGATTTACTGATTAATTTTAATTATTTGAGCAACATGATATATATTTTACAATAATTTAATTTATGTGGAAAACATAGATTTTATTCGATTTAAGTCATTTTTGATGAATTTTTTAATTGCTTGAAATTGTTGCCAGAACAAAATTGTGGTGATTTTCGATGGAAAATAATGATAACAATTTTGTAATACTTTAAAGAAAATTTATTTTTATTGGTAAAATTCAAATTTTTATGATAATTTTAAGGGAATTTGATTGGTTGAATACATATAGTAAATATGATTCGAATGATGAATTTTTAAGGAGTAGAGTCGGTTAAACATAGATTTCTAAAGAAATTTTACCTTGTAGGTTTTTAAAAAATATGTATATTATTGGTGCAGTTGGGGGGAAATGTCAATTAAAGAGAAATGATTTGTTAAGAAGAGAATTTATGATCTTTTAAGGAGAAATGATTGGTCATGAGATGAATTCTATTGTAAGGCAATTTCAAGAAATTTATTCGGTTGAATATCGATATAAGTCGGTGATTTTTATGAAAATAATGAATATAGGTGGAATTATTGTCATTTAAAGAGAAATGATTGGTTAAGAGGAGAATTTATGATAATCTTAAGGTAATTTGATTGGTCAAGAGAGGAATTTTATTTTAAGGGGATTTCAAGAAATTTATTCAGTTGAATATTGATGTCGGTGATTTTTATGAAAAATATTGAATATAGTTTGGAATATTGTCGTTTAAAGAGAAATGATTGGTTGAGAGTAAATTTTATTTTAGGGGGAAACAATTGGCTAAGAAGAGAATTTATGATCTTTTAAGGGGAAATAATCGATTAAGATCAGATTTGTTGATATTTTTAAGGGGTTAAGTTGGTTAAGTATCATTATTTAAAGGGTGATTTCTATAAAAAAATATAATGAATATGGTAAAGTAGGAGAAAGTGTTATTTGATGGTCAAAGATTGGTCAAGAGATGAATTTATTTTAAGGGGATTTCAAGAAATTTATTCGGTTGAATATCGATATAAGTCGTTGATTTTTATGAAAATAATGAATATAGCTGGGATTATTGTCATTTAAAGAGAAATGATTGGTTGAGAGTAAACTTTATATTATTTTAGGGGAAAACGATAGGTCAAGAGGGGGAATCTTACTTTTAGGGTGATTTATTCGGTTGGATATCAATGTCAAAAGATGGATACTTAGTGAAATCGATACATTTTCATTGACTTAAGGGTTA
>CM039681.1:52627759-52847604 GCA_022537955.1 Schmidtea mediterranea
CACCACCTTATAAAGATCATAAATCAAACATGACCAAGAAAATAAGTGTCCAGCCAGTTCAGATGTTCCACAATTATAAAATGTATTTTTTAAAGGAGCCTATCAATATGCAATTGGCAAATCCAGTCCAACTCAATAAAACTCAATTTCAATCTCTTGCTGGGACTCTCTCAATGTTAGATATCAAGGATATTGATAATACGTTCAAAAAGATCAATTCCAATTTAAAATGCAATGAAAATGCTTTCTTCACGAGTCAATATACCAGATATTATGATGCATTTACAGAAATAGGTTTCAAAGAACAGGAAAACTGGTATATAACAATAGCAATCCAAGGATATAAAGCTGATCAAAATGATGTGCTTTCTCCAATCTGGAAAATTGTTACTGCTAGACTTTCACAATTATTTTAATGTATAGTGTTTAGTGTTTAATAAATGTATTAATGTTTTCTCTGTTATTCTATAAACAAAATAATAATTAGTTTTAAAATAGTTAATATTGAAATTATTAACGATTCTGAAGAAATTATTGATGATACACTTATTAATGAAGAAGAAAATATTAATGATACTGAAGATACTACCGAAATTATTAAAGAGGAGCCTACCGAATTTAAGAATTGTATTGACCATGTTATAGAAAATATTATGATAGAATATTGTGGTGATGAAGAATGTACATGTAATAATCAATAAATCTTTAAAAATGTAGTTTTTTATTTATAATAATAATAACAAAAAAATATTTATTAAAATCTATGATAAACTTTATTACATAAATATAAAACAGATGCTCCAGTTAATAGTTTTAATAAAAATTTGCAATTTGTGATATAAATATCAGAGCGTTTGGCTTCTGTGGCAACTTGAATAATCGCTGTCCATCCAACGTTTTGTTTCTACCCACGGATCAATTTTTGTTTCTATCACCTAAAAAATGATAAATTAATAACAATATAAAGTAATCTACCTCTATAGACCATTGGAAATAATTTTCATAGTCAGATCCAGATTTTAATATCATGTGTTTCATATACATTAATCCTACTATTATTCGCATCCATTTATTATTTTCATCAAACATGTAACTAAATATCGATTGGAATGACTTCTTTCTCTCCAATGTTGGCAAATTGAGAATTTTTTTATAATCAAATGGGATGTCTTCTACGATTTTCTCGGTACGGTTTACCATGAATTTTATGTTTTTAATGATATCATCTTCTTCTCTATTATTAGAGACCAGCTCATTCAACAAAGTTATAAAAAATTTAGTTTCTGGCATTTTATAAAAATATTTGAAAGTGTAAGCTTATTTATACTATATTCGACCAATCAGAATCATGCAATACTAAGAAAATATGTAAAAATATATAATGGAAATGGCAATGATGATTTGTTGGCACTGTTAACTTCTTTCAAGTTGTTGCCACCACTGTTAACTGGTTGTTGTAATTTCATTATACGATTGAACTGATCAGTTGTTTTATTAGAATAAAATTTTATACTATATTGAACTTGATTCATCATTTTTTCATTAAGTTTATGATTTTCTTTCAATTCTAATATTGATTTTCTTAATTCATTTTGGATAATACCAATGGTCTTATTTAGATATATAATATCATCATATAATTCGTTTTTAGCTCTTTTAAGTGTCTCATATGTGTGTTCAAATCGGAATTCTAAATTACTCATTCTTTCAGATAATCTTTTGACTGGAGTTTTCAAATATCTAGGCCTATCTATCATATACAAAATATCCATCAATACTGCTGTATCAGGACATACACATCTTGCTGAATTTTTACCTTGAACGGTTACAACAATTGAATTGACCATATTAAAAACTAATATTATTATTATAATTTCTTTAATCATTTTCAGATCTATATAAATTAATATTTATTGTTTATAGCTAAAAGGTTGTGTGTTTAACTTTTCGTTGGTCTAAATTAGTATAAAAGTAATTGGTTTTTTCAATTTTTATCATTATAATGGATGTACCAAGCGCAGTTCAAGCTATAAATGAAATTAAACATTATGGTAAAAAATAATTACTAAATATTATTATTAACTATTTGATAGATGATTATTTTAAAGTTATTAAAGAACGTCTGGAATTCTATTATCCAGAAATAAATGAAATATTGAAGAATAAGCCAAAATCAATAATTCCAGATTTAGTCTTTAATTATACATCAATATGGATATTTACCGTAATCGACGAGTTCCTATGGGATGTCAAGGAAAACAAATTGTCAAAAGATATGGAACCTGAATATCCATGTGGTGATGGATGTCATTGCTGTGCGGCCCGATATCGAAAGTATGTGGAATGGGCTTTGAATAAAGCTCTTCGACAATATTATTATAGTAGAATTATTTCTTTATAATAAAAGTTTTTGTTTTATATGTCTTGGTTTTTTTGTTTTTTTTATTATATTATATATTATTAATAATAATAATAATAATATTTATAAAATAATAATAAAAAGAATAATAATAATATTTATAAAATAATAATAAAAATAAAATAAATTTACAAAATATATACTACTTATAAAAAATAAGTAGTAAACTAAAATTAAAAAATGTTTAAAAATACTATGACCTTGAGAAATTTTGAATGACCTTGAAAAAAATTGATGAGCCATCCAATGACCTTGAATGAGTCATATTCTTTGTTTAAATGACCTTGAAAAATATGATGAGTCACCCAATGACCTTGAATGAGTCATGGTATTTGTTTCAATGGCCTTGAATGAGTCATTGTCTTTGTCTTAAAATTTTTTTGGACTTTTGGACTTAGACAAATTTTCTCTCAGCAGGGGGAGGGGCTGTGCTGGACGTGACATGTGCTGGATGTGACACATCCCACTACTTTGAAAATATAATTTTGTTGGATAACAATTCTTTACGATTGAATAAAGTTATTTATTTGTTTAAAGAAAATCTCGAATTTAGCGACGGGAAGTTTTATTCATCAATTTAGTTTCATATTCAAGGACCTAGCCGTAAGATTATCCATATGGTTTTTGTTGGCAGGCTTCATCCATCATGGATATCTCTTCTCTACCTTCATTAGTAAGAGAAGTTGCGCGCTGGGACAGGAATAAATAGCTCTAACCCAAATGTATAGATTCCACCATATTAGGTTTCCTTCTTTGAATAGGGAATGTAACTCACAGAAACCGTGAGCCGACTCTACTCGTATGACCCTACCCTAAATCAAACTCCTCTGACCCATCTCGCGACCGCCGAAACGACCCATGACTAAGGAAACCCAGACCGCCGACTCTATCGCTTATGCCTAAATGACGATGTTATGCCCATTAATGCATTATTTATTTTTCCAGAGGTTACACTTCGCTTCCCGGCACATTCAGCTGCACGGTGCTGGCAGGCGATTTGGGACGCGGGATTCTCAATCTCATCGGTCAGAGAATCCCGAGGAAAAGATCAGAAAATCAGTGATGACATAGACCTTCCTTTCGTTGCGATCAAACAAGAGCCCGGGCGAAATCCGGCGCGGGAAATAAGAGGTCAAGCGGAGCACCTGGAAGAGCATCAACGACAAACGGCCCAGCAAATCCAAAAAGCGCAACGGCACGTAGATGAGATCAACCGTGACATTGCGACCGGATTGATTCCAAGTACGGACGGTTACGCCCCTCCGTACAATACATCATTCAATTTGGACGATCCCAGATTGAACGGACCAACGGAGGCGATCAACGTGGTAGTCCCTCGCCAATTATGGACCGGAAGAGGAGAACGAATGAACGAAGGGTCGGACGTCCATCGCGAGCACCCATACGCTCGGGGACCGCCGCGAACCAGCCACAACCGACATTGTTAAAGATTTCATCCATTACAATGAATTTTGTTTGTGTATTAAATATAAATGTTTAGTTAGGTTTTTTTTCGTTATAGTACTAATTAAAAATTTAACTAAAATGGGGAAATATCAGTCACAATCTGACGCCCTAAGATACAAGTCCTGTTACAAATTTAACTAACTTTTATCATCGATGAAATTGATTTTTCCTCTATTGTAGACATGAATCCCCACAAGATCCTACAACAGGAACTGGCAAAGGCACAAACGACAATTAAAGATTTTCACCGACAAATCGTGCAATTGACAGCCGAAGTTCAGCTGACAAAAAGTACTTGGGTGGAGCCGAGTAAGGCCAAACGCCTGTATCAAAAATTGACAGCGATGCAGAAGGGCTGGGCTGAGGAGAAACAACTCAACCAAAGTCTGAAGACACAACTTAGGGGCTTGGAGGTGGCACTGTCTGCATGTCAAGAAAGAGCAGCAGTGACCTACCCCCTGGTTTTTGCCCCGGTTCAAATAGCATATCGAGAGGCCACATCGACTTCAAAGCCAGCTACCAAGCTAGTTAAATACCGCCCTGGTCGAGCTGAACGGGCCAAACGATGAGCCGTGCAATCAAAGGACCCGAAAACAAGAAATTAGTCTAGAGTGTTTTTACTAAATAAAAATTTGTTGAACGTCATGTTTGAATAATGATTTGAATTCCGATTGATGCAGTTTAAATTGAATTAAACCCACGCAAATAGCGTCAATCAGTTAGCGAGCCAACGACGTAAACTGAACCATCTATCATCAGTAAGGGACGGGAATGATAAATCGTACAAAAACCTTCTAACGGTAGTGCGTTGGACCCAGTTTGAGGTCGGGCCAGAGCAGTTCCCGCGTGGCGCTCACCTTTGGCGACCTCAAAACCCATGGTTACATTTCCAAAGTTGCCTAGCAACGGGTAACCACTAGGAGTAAGAAAGATAATTTTCATCTGGGGTCAAGGTTGTTGAAGACCATAACCCCACAATTGGATATTAAAGATAAGATATGATTAGGAGTAGACATCAAAGACGAGATATGATCACGATTAGATATTAAAAAATGAGATACGATTATGATTAAATAAGATATGATTAGACATTAAAGATGAGATATTATTAAATATTAGAGGCCATAGAGCGCCAGATGAGATACGATTAGATATTAAGGCCATAGAGTGCCAGATGAGATACGATTAGATATTAAGGCCATAGAGTGCCAGATGAGATACGATTAGATAGTAAGGCCATAGAGTGCCAAATGAGATACGATTAGATAGTAAGGCCATAGAATGCCAGATGAAATACGATTAGATAGTAAGGCCATAGATTGCCAGTTGAAATGAGATTAGAGATTAAAGGCCACAGAGTGCCAGTTGAAATGAGATTAGAGATTAAAGGCCACAGAGTGCCAATTAGAAATAAGATGACGAAGGCCCCAGAGAGCCAACGGAATGATAAGGCCATAGAGTGACTAAGGATTAAGCAAACGATCTTTAGATCAGGGAGACTTAAGAAAAATTATTAACAGATTGAATGATAGTATGATTGCAGTGATTTTATTTGATAAAGTATAGATAATTGATGCGACTGCATAGATAATTGGTAAGACGATATAGATAATTAATACGAGATTAATAAGAGGATGATAGATAATTGATACGAGATTAATACGAGAATAATTGATACGAGCTTAATACGAGGATGATAGATAAGCGATACGAAAAATAGATCATTTAAAATAGATTTAAAATGAAGGGAGATGAATCAAAAGGAAAACGATCACAGCGGATAAAGACGAGAGGAGTTAAGTAAAAAGGCCCATAGTGAATAGAGATTAAGGAACATTTTTGGACCAATGATAAAGAGACAAAGGAGAATAGTTAACGAGACGATTATTGATATGATGGTGATGATTTATTTGATTAAAATAGTTAATTGAAACGGCAATATAGATAATTGATGCGACTATAAGGATAATTTAGAAGAAGCAAATAGATACTTGATACGAGTTATAGATAATTTAAAATAAACTTAAAATGAAAAGACAAAAAAAAATTAAAAAGGATAAAGAAGTTGACGTAGAGAAAAGAATTAAGGAAAAGCATTGAGAGTAGTACGATAAATTATTGCCGAAATTTATGTAGAATAATATGTACTAGAAGTGTTATTTATTTTTAGATAATTGACAAAGAATAAACAGAGATCAAGTAAACCAAAGGAACAAAGAGATCAAGTAAACGACGAATAATAGAGTCGAGAGACTAAAAATAAACCAAGAAAGCGAGCAACGAGAGACCGGAATCAAGGAAACCATTGAGTAGAGAAACTGAGAATATACCAAAACAAACGGAGAACAAGGAGAAAGAAAATAGACCATTTTATTGGAATTCAAAGAGAGTGAAAAGCAGCAACAGATAAAAAACTTAATACAGTAGCGACAGCAGAATCAACGATTACAACAAGATTAGAAAGTTTGGAAACAGAAGCCGAAAAATATGATAAATTAACGGAAAAGTTAACTGACAAAGGAAATAACGCGAAATCACCCGAACCAAAAATTGCAATTCAGTTGAAAACATGTACGAGTAAACAGATGGAAAAACTCCGAGAGGAAATTAACCAAGAGTTGCCAAGTAAAAACACGGATGAAACAGAAATATATTCGAGAGAATCGACAATGTACGAAATCACACGCGATGAACCAGAAATGAGAAACCAAGAACCAATATATTCAAGTTTAAAGAGGAACATACAGGAGATGCCTTCAGAAAGAAAATACAACGAAGAAGATTTAAATGACGAAAAAGAAACTGGAAATTAGGAAATGAAAACAGTTGAAACAGAAATAGTTGAATCATACAGGAAGAGAAAATATTAACCACAATTGAAGAAAGAGTCGAAAGAGAAAATTACCAAACCAAGTTAAAAGATCAAGTATCAGAACCAATAAAAGTAGCGATGGAAACAACGAGACAAACGAAAGATACTTACCTGCAAACAAATCAATACATTAAAAAACTATCACGAATTTGCGATATGCCAGTTGAGAGGATTCAAGACAGTAGAGGTAAATTTATAAATTATAATAATTATTTCAGGATTAACAACGCGAGCTGCAATCCAGTATGTAATATCTGTTTAAAAGAAGGATGCCGAACTTACCGATGTTATCAACTAAAGAATTACCAAGGATGTGATAGAAGAGTTCGCACAGAAAGTATCAACAAACAACCAATATTAATGAACCCTACACGAAACGTACGAGAAGAAATGATAATCTGTTTTAATTACAGTCAAAGCGTTCATAGTTCAAAGAATTGTCGAATGAGAAGAATTCAAGGTCAACAAAAACCAAACCAATTCAAGAACAGTCCACAAAATAACTCAACACAAGAGGTCAGACATTCAAGAGATATGACGATAATGAGGACAACCACAAGATTTGAGAGTAGAACCTGTTACAACTGCAACTCAAACGGACACATGGCTGCAAATTGTCCAATGGAGAGAAAATCGAGACAACCAAAACCGAACAATTATAGTCAAAGTACACAAAGCAATCAAATACAAGAGAGTAAGCAATTAGGTGGTATGATTCAAAGGATATCAGCAAACAACAAAATACAACGACGTAATACGAGGAGAAACATGAATAATGTAAATATTCACAACAAAACACGACTAAGAAAACCACAACGAACGAAGAAAATATCTGGACAATCGATACGAAAGCTAACAACGTAAATATCAGAGAATATCGTGAAACATGTCAAAAATCGGGACACACAGAGAACGACTACTATCGACATCAAATATGCCAACAATGCGGGAAAAGAGGCCACGTAAACACCATTTGTCACAAAAGACGCGTAACATGTTTTAACTGTCAAAAATGGGGACATATGGCTCGGAATTGTCCAAATAAACAGACTCAGAACCCATCCGGAACAGTGGGACTAATGAGAAGAAGCAATAGGAAACCAGATGAGATCAATACCAACACCAGAATAAAGCCAGCAAATGACACAAGTGTCAAATTAAGCTACGAACCAGGAAAAAGACATGACAATTGGAAGGCAGAAAAACCTATTGGACAGGACGATACAAGTCACCAGAGTCGCAAACAGCCAACAGACAAAATCAAGATATTATAGTAATCAGGCGAAACAGAAACAAGAATTTAACGAAATCCACGATGCTAGAATGAATTACCGGAAACAGATGGAAGCAATCATCAAATTAACTAAGGAAATAATGCGGAAATGGACCAGAAACAAGAATACCACCGAGGTATTAAAAGGAGTAACAAAGAGGATCACGAACTACGCAAAAGGCTCAAAATCAACAGCGGAAATCAGCATCTTAATGAAAAGAATGCTAATAGTATACACAATAATTGACATAGCGGGTAATACACCACTACACCATGCCATAGAAAGCGAAAACGAAGAACGAACGATGGAAATTATCGAGGCAATGAACCAATGTGGACAACATACAAATATCAGAAATGAGAAAGAACAAACGCCCATGATGATTGCAGTGTCAAGAGATGCGTCAACGAAAATTCTGAAGGAGTTATTAAAAACAGGATCAACTCTAAATGAGAAGGACAATAAAGGAAAAACGATGTTAAAGTATATTATGATGTCGCGAGAAGCAAGCGCAATAGAGTTCGTTTCGATAAATGCAATTCAAGATGACATCGAAGTAATAGGACAAAATTTAAACCCAATCCTTGGAGCAATTGAGAGAGGATACGATGAAGCAGCAGCAAAACTGATCAATTGGAGAAAAAGAAAATCCGATAACGAAATCATAGACGCAAACAAATTCGAAAGCAATGAAAATATATTACTAAAAAGAGCAATAAAATCCGAATATGCATTACCAAAGACGATAAAAGCCCTGTTAAAGGGAGGAGAAATAAAATTCACGGACAATAAAAAAGAGCCTGAGAGAATAGAGTTCAGAAAAGAAGAATTAGAAACATTGGTAGGAGAATGGCACCGGATGCAACGAAAATCTAGCGGTAGAAAACAAGAAATTGATGACATCAGAAATGGAAGGAAAATGATAATCAAGATGTAAGAAGATATAATCAAAGAAATAAATGTCGAGGACAACAGGATTGAGAAGGCTCGATGTAATAAAAACCAGGACAAAAAGGATGATGATGACGAAGACAGGAAAAAAGAAGATGATAACGAAGAGGGAGAAAACCAAGATAGTAATAGAAAGCAAAATCCAATAACATCTAAGAAAATAAGACAACAACCAAAGCCAAATAACGTAGACGATCAGAAAATGTCAAGAGATGAGGAAAGCACAGACAAAATTTGTTGTAAACAGATGATAGATTTACAGAAAATTCAAAATCAACCAATCCTACTACAAGGATTACAAGGATTATTGATGCTAACGACGTTAGTCAACTTAACGGATGGATATCTTTTGAGAAAATTAAGAAGTAGAAAAGCGATTCGGAACAACAAAATAATAGTCGTAAATGCTGGGAAACAACAAACCAATATTACCAGTATATCTATAGTAAAGAAACTAGCGACACCTTGCGAAAAGAGGAAACCAAACCCAAATCAACTATATTCATTCAGAAATATGATGGAAAATACGGCGCTCATGATTTGTGTACAAAGAGAAGATAACCAAAAATGCAGAGCGATAAGGATTTGGAGAACCGATTCAAAGAAAATGATAATAATGCCAAGAATAATTAAAATAAAAATGCACAACAATGGTGAAGAAACCAACAAAGAAAGAGAAAAATATATCAAAGACCAGAAAAGTGCCGAAGGAAACCTAAAAGACAATGAAACAATGAAAACAACTACAAGAACAACAAAAGAGTCAGCAAAATCAACGCAATCTAATACAAAACTAAGTAAAACAACGACAGACAAACCACAAAGAACGGATGATGTCAGAAACGAAGTGTCAATCAGTGTAGTGACCGACGAATGGAAATACGAAACAATACGGAAACTACAGGTAATCTAATCGCAAAAATATGCAGGATAGGCAGAAATTCAAGAATGAAGGTTAACAGCAGAGAAACAAAGGAAGAAAAGAACATGACATCACGCTTGCTAACAGGAAATAATACATCAGAATCAATATATCAGATATGGCAAGGATTACCCCGAAACTCTTCCCAAAAGGGAGTGAGAAACAACAAAGGTGAAACTACGAAGGAAAGCGCAACAAGAAACCAAAACGTAATAGGAAAGTATTAAGCAAAGATGACAGTCACTTATCAGTAAAGGAAACAAATCACTTATTAGCAGTATTTAAGAGCGTTCAAAACCACGAAAACCCAAGCATGAAGACAACTAAATTAGAAAACACAACTTCAAACACAGTTAAATTAGTAGCGATATCAGGAATTGTCACAAACGTGATAGTTATGTGGATAATAATTCAGCAAGTGAGAGCAACTGGAAGTGCAAACAAAGACCTGTGGGAAAAATAACGTGGTCGAAACCAGAGAACCCAGAATATGATAGTACAACGAAACTGAACAAGTACCTTGTACCAAGAAAGAACGAAGCAAGCCAAGATATGAACCAATACCCAAGTGTGATATGGACGTAACGACCACCGTCACTAATGGCCCCACTCAAGTGGCCAAGCGAAATCGACATATATCAAGTAACTGACGAGAGATGCGGAGGGATACGCACCTTGCGTGTAGACCCTTTGGAGATAAAGTAATAAATAGTTAGAAATGTGCATATAATGTATATTATAGATATGTTTATATAGTAATGTATGAAAGTAGTGTATAAATATTATATGGAATGAGTAAAATAATATCCGGTAATATATAAAAGTAGTATATAAATATTATAGTCGAAGAGCGAAAACAAATTAAAAATCAGACGATGTGACAAAGAATAAAGCGGAATGAGAAGGACAAGTGATGCGATATTACGTTAAAACTGAGAAACAAATCAATTGGAAGCCAATCAAATCAGAAGCAGAAATTGAAATAAACAAAGAGATACCGAAGCGGTCAAGGAAGTCAGAGACAAGAGTAGACTTGGAGAGTAAATTAAAACTTAGAAAATCCAGTACAATTGAATGAGATACGAAAATGAGGAACCACGATAACAGATCCATGATCGAAGCCAAATAAAGCAGCAAAATAGTAAAGAAATTACCAACGGAAGATGATGAAGAAATGAATGAAATATTAAGTCAGTCAATGAAAAAGACGATGGAAAATAATTTGACGAAAATCTGAATCAAGTAACGAGAAACTAACGAATAACAACAAAGGAGAGCTAACTGAGAAACGAAATTTGTGGTGATTGAATTAAATGGAAAAACGAAAAAGACAAAGAAATAAAACTAGCAAAGGAGTGAAAGAGACTCAAAAATTAATTCGAGGAATAGAGCAAGAAAACAACCAACTACAAGTGAAACTAGATGCAGCCAAACGAGACAAAAATGAAAATAGTAATCCCAAACAAAACTGACGTTCAACACTGGATACGAATAAGGAAAGGATCAGAGAAAAAATCAAAACCAACTCAAAAATCAAAAACCAGATAACAAAAAAGACAAATCGAATCAGTAAAAAGAGATTACAAAAGACAATACCAATAAACGACAAGACAAAGGATGATGAGACCGAACTACGAAATGCACTCAACCAAAATTGAGTATCGAAAGAATCTTGCAAATGGTAGTAAAGGCAAACAAAGAAGATAAGCGATGCAAAAATAAAGTTAATACCAATCACAGAAACGAGAAACCAGATATGATAATAAAAGCAACAGAGATAAAGAAGGGAGAGAAACAGAAAGTCAAACAACTACCCAAAATCAAGAGAAATAATAACAAGCCCTATTAAAGGAACCTGAAAATTATTATAAAAACAAGGAAAGCGAAAGCAGCATGATATTGGCGATGAGAAGGAAGATAGCAGTAATAAGCCCATATATACAAACTAGGATCCTTTAAAAAGATGTCGAAAAATCCCACAATCAATCAATTGATGCAACATTACCTGTAGTAAATATGCCAAGATATGCAGAAACCCAAAGGATACCAATTACGGACGGATCAACTCCTAATATACCCAATGCTCAAAGGATTAAAACAAGAAAAAACAGATCGTTCAAACCCTCAGAACTCTAGAAAATCAAATCCGAGAGTCAATAGAAAAGGAAACCATATTCAAATAATCATGGATGCTCTTTAGAAACCCTACAAAATAACAGAAAAGAACCGAAAATCAAGAACAAATAGCCCAAATTGACAACCAAAAGGAAGTAACCCAAACCAACCTCAAGGAATCATGAAAAATCCCAAACCGATCAATTATCAACAAACAATAGAAACGAGATAATATGATAACGAGTCATCTGTCCACAGAACCCAGTTGAACTTCACAGAGTTTCAAGATGCTAAAAAGTCAACAACCAAAAGCAAGAATATCTATTCACAACCCAAAACCCCAAATACACCATCAAAAAAGGAGTTTTGAACGAAACATTCTTTCTATTCTTATCTGAGATTCACTAAGCCTGCTAATCTTCACAACAATCGATATTAATCAGTCCTATATCAAATAAAATCAATTCCCCAGACTAAACGAAGTCTCAAAGCTAAACCGCACAACAGATATCGATTCGTCAAAATCAGAACCTGCTAAAGAAAGTAATCAATCAGAAACCAAAGAATACCAAGACATTTACGAGATGAAACTCTAATGACAGAATATTGAACTCATGATTAACAATGAACTAATGATTCTTAGACTATTAACTATTCTTTATGTGTGATCATGACCGGACTGTATGTCCTCTTTCACTTCATCTTGTATTCTATATATTGATGTATACTGTATGATTTTTTTATGCATGTTGGTTTTGAGGTCACGACCCTGTAGCTCGTAGACCCAATTGAATGGAAAACGTAAACTCTGTATAGTTCATAGCTTGAACCTTTTAGAAATTGCGGGTCGCAGTTTTACGGGACCCGGAGTGTTTTTTGTTGGGCCAGCACACAGATAGCCTTGAGAATTGTTTAAATGCATCAGTAATACAGCACGAAAACCCATCACCAAGATAACTTAAAATATAACATACAACACCAACTAAACATTTTAAAATCTGAGAGAATATAAATAAATATAAAATCAAAAACATAAAAGTAAAATAAAATAAATACAAAATGCATCAAGAACCGCACGAAATTTACATAAAAAAATAACATAATAACAAGAAAATTTGACCGTAAAATGACCATTTATATAAAAGTAAAAATTAATGAATTAAATGAATAAAAATAAATTATTTTTAGCTGAATAAATTTATTTAAAAATGTTAAAAATAAATTACCAATTTAAATTAAGAAATAAATAAAAATTTAATTTAGATAACACAAATAATTTCAAGGTCGAATTTTGTTTAATCGCAATAAAATTAACACGCAAGGTTAAGGCCAAATTATAGGTATAAATACTGATGTGTTTTGACAGATTTCAATCTTGTTTTCAGTATTGATTTAAAATCTTAATTTTCATTGGTGTACACATCCGGCTGAGAGTCGTGGTAAGTTAGTTAGCGTGTGATTATGATATTGCAAACTAATGCCAGGTGAATTAATGGAATACTGATTATGATATTGTGAAATTATGCCAGATGAATTGGCGAAATATTTATTATGATTTTGTGAATGCCGGATGAATTATTGATTAGTTCATGACGATTTTATGTGAATTCTCATTGTCGGATTTGACCAAACGAATGTAGTATGCCAAATAAAACATTTAAAGCCAACAATCTTTGTGAATAGAGACTTTTATTCAACTCCCATGGTAAATTTATTTATTTTCTTTTCCGGCCCACAGCCAATACAGCATCGCAAGACAGTAAAATAAAATACACTATCGAACTGTGTAAGTGCGTGTACAATTGCCAATAGTTCGTGCCCGTGAAGGCTCCGGCGTGAGAACGCAGGAGCTGGAACGTCAATACTATCCGTATGTAGGGGAAATTGGAAGGTAAGGGAGTAGTCTTGTGGCTGCTCCTTCATCATCCGTTTCCTGAAAAATAGACCTAAAAATCACTAATAACAATCGGCTAAAAATCACTAACACTGAGTAGTCCAGTGGGCACTCATTAACTATAAAATGAACATATATAGATCTTAAGGACAAAGAGAGGGAATGGATAGCGGGGAAAATTGCGAAATCGTTGCAACAGTTAAAAATGAATAGCCATCTGAAAAAGATAAATCCGAACGACCAAAATCATGAAAAATAATGTTTTTAAATAATATATAAGAATTAAATAAATTATGTTGAATTGAAACGGAAAATACGGGCGGAACGCTGCGCAAATTTTCCGAATTGATTAAAATACTTACAGAAAATAGTAAAATAAAAGTGAAATGTTGTTCGATTGTTAGTATAATATTCTCTTGAAACTACAAGATGAGAGCGGATCGCTGCTCAAATTTTCCGAATCAATCAAAATACTTATCAAAAATAGCAAAGTAAAAGTAGAATACGGCTCAATAATTGATAGAATATCCGGATAAGACCGTAAAATAAGGGCGGAACGCTGAAAAAATTTTTCGAATTAATAAAAATACTTATCGAAAAAAGTAAAGTAAACGTGGAATGTTGTTCAATTGTTAGTACAATGCTCCTATAAATGTAAAATAAGGGCGGAACGCTGCTCAAATTTTTCGATTCAATAAAAATACTTTGTCGGAAACTGTAGAATAAGGATGGAGTAAGGCTAAATTTTTATATAAGAAAAATATTTAAAAAAGCTTAGGAATAAGGAAGGATCCCTACTAAAAATTCGATGATAATAACGATAATCGTAAGGATAATAATAATAATAATAATAATAATAATAATAATAATAATAATAATAATAATAATAATAATAATAATAATAATAATAATAATAATAATAATAATAATAATAATAATAATAATAATAATAATAATAATAATAATAATAATAATAATAATAATAATAATAATAATAATAATAATAATAATAATAATGGTACTTATAATAATTATGATAATAATTATGATAATAATAACAGTAATAATAATAATAGTAGTAACAATAATAAATATAATGGTAATTATAGTAATAAAAATAAGAATAAAGGTAATAGTAGTAACAATTAATAAAGGTAATACATATAATACTATCAATGATAAGGCTAGCAATAATACGTAATAGGGAACATTGTGGTTATAAAAGGGATAAAAGTAAGAGAGATACTGTGTGAATATTTAACATAACAAAGGGTGTACAGGCCAAGGAATAATCATCAACACGGACGACAATAAGAAGGATTATAGGAATGAACATAAAGATAAATGATATGAAAGTATTGGTTAACATTTGAAAGAGATAGGAAAATAATGGGACCTTAAATCGAAATCGAGCACAGGCCTTCTATTGGCAGCTCGTTGGACCCATTGATCGTTCGGTCAATTATAGTATTAGCAATAGCGCTCACTTTTTGCGGACGATCTACCCACTCGAACACAATTCCAACGTTGCTTAGCAACGGGTGCCGAGTGGTAAGCGAAAAATATTTGTATGGGGTTGTCTGGGTAACAACCATATAGTTTCAAAATATTAACACCCAGAAACCCACCAATTTATATTCTCTCAGATTTTAAAATGTTTAGTTGGTGTTGTATGTAATATTTTAAGTTATCTTTGTACTGGGCATCTAAACAATTCTCAAGGCTATTTGTGTTCTGGCCCAACAGCATTAACGTTGCTTATTAACGGTTAACCATTGGAAGGCAAGAAACGTTACATGTATGGGGTCAAGGTTAAATACCATAAATACCATAATTAAATAAAAATTAAATTAAACAAAAAGAAAGTAAAATAAAATCAATACGAAATGCACATAGATCAGCACGAAATCTAAATTAACATAATCCAATAACATAAAAATTTGACAAAAATAAGAAAATCCAACAAAAAATCATAATTAAAAATTAAAAAATAAATTAGGTGAATCAAATAAAGTAGAATAAAAATAAAAACCTAAATTAGAGACTTCTAGGTCAAATTTTGTTTAGTCGAATCAACGCATATACACAAGGACTCATTAACTGATAAGACTACAAATATCGATCTGATTTGACAGAAATCAATCGCTTTGTTGAGCTCAGAGCCACAATTTAAACAAAAATAGTAATAAAAATGAAAAACAAAACTAAGAGTAATGAAATAAGTCACTGTACATAAGCACGCACCACAAGAAAATACTAAAAATCAATAAAAACATATTAATTAAAATAAATTAAAAATATACCAAAAATTAAATAAAGACAAATAATTAAATAAAATCATAAAAGCATACAGCCGCATACAGAAACATACGACAAATAAAATAAACTGCCAAAACTTTGCAAAATAAGGTTTAGAAAAAACATAGGCAGAAGCGGAGACCAGAAAACAAAATTGAGGGCTAAAAATAATATTATAAGAAAATAGTAATAAAAATTAAATCCAACTATAATATTAAATATATATCAAAAAATAGAGAAAAATACACAAAAAATAATAAAAATAGTTTAAAATTAATAAAATAATTAAAACGCCCTAAAAATCGCGAAAAATCGCTCATTGGTCACACACACGCACAAAAATAG
The DNA here is from genome assembly GCA_022537955.1 of Schmidtea mediterranea. Classification (NCBI taxonomy): domain Eukaryota; kingdom Metazoa; phylum Platyhelminthes; order Tricladida; family Dugesiidae; genus Schmidtea; species Schmidtea mediterranea. Next base: position 52,644,317 of record CM039681.1, read on the forward strand.
TATATATACAGTGACAAATTTCATTATTTTTAACTTATGCTTAACTTTCAACTTTGCAACAATTTAACTATCTGATCAAAAAGTAAGGAATTCTGTTGATTTTAGTTTGTTTTTTCTATGTTAATGTAACCAATTTTATAATTAAACCTCTATGATGTTTTGTAATGTCTTGCCTTAATATTTTTCGTTAATAACATATGTATACTTATAAGTTCGAGTCCATTAAAATCATATATTAAAAGTATTTAAATAGAAGTTCATGGGACAGATCTCGTGCCGGCTGGTGGGTTAAGTCCCTTAGTTGAGCTCGCGGGTCATGCCTCGTGGACATCTCGGTAGTCCACAGTAGGGTCTGGCAGTATGCACAGAACCTCCACGCAAGGCATCGTTGTACAACTCGAAGTGACTGCTGAAAAGTGGCCAGAGCGAGTAGGAATAAAATCACGGGAAGGGCGCTATTCAGTTAAGGAGATATTAGGGAAGATCATGGAATGATCTAGAAAAACGTTTTAAAATCTCGAACATATTAGTAAACTAATACTGGGCAGCAGGGGTAGACGCAAAAGAATAAATAATTGAACGATTACACAGAGAATTAAGGACTAATAACAAAGGTGCTTGCAAATTTATTCGTTCAGTAATATCACAATATACATAAAAACAATAGTTGTAGTCCTCCGAATTGAAAATAAGCTCTGTAACGCCACAATACATATGAAAACAATAGTTGAAGTTCTCCGAATTGTAAATAAGCCTTATGACGCCGGCATGTACATCGAAGATAGTTCAGCGAGTCAGTTGAGTTTTACATCTGAACCCATCGAAATTAAACATAAATTCTCCACAAGATCGACAAAAGGAATAAATCCGTTATACAGACGCCACGATTAGATAGACGCGGTTAATTCGAATGGAGGCATTGTCGAGACATTTGCAAACTAGCATTCGTCGTCACCACCACTTAGAAAATATAATTCCAAGGAGAGATAAGCCACCACGGAACCATTTTTCCTACCTTTTTCTAAAAATTAATAGAAACCTTGATAAGTAACGTAGCCAAATATACACCCATCGTAGTCATAAATCCAATTACTCCTGACAAGAGCTTAATTCTATTCATAAATAAGCGGCTGGGGCAATTAAATTGACAAGCTTCTGTTCCATGAATAATACCCATCGCGATAGAAATTTACATTTCCTTCCCACACAGTACGAGTTCTGAGAAATCTCATGAGCCAATCAAATCACCAGATAAATACTACCTAAATCTTAGAAATCGATAACTTCAGTTCACTGGCGCACACAAATACAACTGTAATTTTCTTCACTACCACTATCACGACATCCATAGTTAATACGGTGTATCGATTGGCAGTAATCACTCACGTCATAAATTACGTAACAGCATCGTGGATACTCCAAAATTGTGGATTCATTAATATTCCAATCAAATTCCCAAAGCATTTAGGATAGTCTTACCCAATTTATATCTAATAGTACCCGAGGTAATCCGATTTTAGTAAGTCTGCTAATAGTTTAATCTTAACTCTAATAATAAATGATAATTGTAATGTATATAAATTTTCACACTAAATGTATCTAGAACCAAATCTTTTCTTTGTAATTGTTAATAATAATAATAACGTCAGCATTTAATTACTTATAATAATCCTAATTCATAGGCAACTATTACTAATAATAATAATACCATCATTTAATGAATTATAATAATTTTAATTTTTCGATCATTATCAGTAATAATAATAACAATACAATTTTAATTATATACAATAACTCTAAGTCATCAATAATTATTAGCAATATTAACAATATCCTCACGTAATCATTTATGATAATCTTGGTTTATCGATAATTAATAATAACCATAGTAAGGCCATAGTCTAATTAATTATAGAAACTCTGATGTTATGGGTAATTATGGGTAATAATACTAATTTGGAAATTAATTAAGCGTCTAAAAGTCCGCAAGTTCTTTGAGTAATCACTAACAAGGTCAGGAGTGTCCCGAATTTTTTATATCAATAGTTCTCGTTTCACCATGGTGTACTGAACAGTAGTACAGCCTTCTTAAATAATCATCGGTAATAATTTAAATTGTATAAGTACTTTGACGAAAGCCCCTTTAACATAATCGTTAGTATAATAGGAATTAGGTAAATGAACTTAAATAGCCACAATAAATCCGATAGCATGTTTAATCCCCATAACTGTCTTGAGCGTTTAACCGATTTAATCCCATAACTATTGTTAATATTACGCTTCCCGGAGTAAGAACATTGTCGCCCAAAGAATCGCCTATAATTGGACCATGTCCTTCCACTACCTTCCCGTCGATTAGACATTTTCCCCACATTATCCCTCAATCAATTACCATTTCATGAATTTCCTCTCTCCCTTTTTAGATATGAATTCTGACTCCAGCTCATCTTCAAATAACCTTCCACGGATCCCCCGACTTTCTCCGTCAGTCGTCGCGCTTAGACAAAGATTCGAAGAATTAGAGCGAAAATACAATTCACTTCGATCCAAATATGAACGGGTAAAAGGCCTTCACCAGAAGATTGTGAGACTATCGCGCGCCCAAGATGAACTAGTTACGGAGTCCCGTAGTCAGCGGGTGTTAATCAAAGAGCAAGCTACGACACTCCGCCAAATATTCACGGATGCAGAGCTCCGAGCCCGCATCCCAGGGAGCGTCTGGGCTCGTCATCTAGATATTATACCCGAGCACCAACTGCCAATAACCGAGCTCAATTCAATTCCCTCAACCTCAGCTCCCCCACAAATTGACCCGCCCCAAGTTCCAGTGGCAGAATCCAGTACCAACCCGGCCCGTCGGCGGCCTAATCGAAATCGACGTCGTCGCGATCGTCGTCGCAGGGAAGTAGACCTCCTTTGGGAAACGGAGACACTCAGCGCTCCGTACCGGATCGATGATCTTCCGCCCCCATACCAGGAATTCGAGATTCCGGGACTCGATCCGGATGTGCTCTGCGTTCCTACCGTAATTTTCCCATCTCCAGCTCGCTCAATCCACATAAATCTGTTGGATGAAGATTTAGATTTCCCCAGAGTCGCCCAAGCTCTAGATCACTTGGGATTGGATTTCGACGACATCGCCGTTCTCACAGGCGATGCAACCCGAATCTCCTCCCAATCAGAAGTTGCCGAACCCTCCACTCACATTGAGGGCAGTTACAACGTAAACCCCTTACCATACCGTCCGGCAAAGCGTAGGCGGTTCCCTACGGACATAGACGCCGATGAAGATTGAGCCTAAAGTAAATTATCACCGTCTGTCTCCACCTAGAATTCTCGCGAACTATCACCCGTCTATTGTGTTATGTGTATAGTCATTCATGTGTAGTATTGTAATACAAATTTTTCTTTAATTTTCGGTTAGAATCAATTAGGTTCGGATAAAAAGAGAGTGAAATAATGGTAACGGTTGGCGGTAATTCATCAGATAGGGTTTGGTAAAGGGGTCGAATGATGTGAATGATTTCCACGGTTTTCTCGACTCGGCTAAGATAAATACAAAGGGGTTTATAGATAAGCTAGTAGGTAAGATGCGTAAGTCCTTCTATCGGCAGCAAATAACCGGGAAAGCGAAGGTCCTTCGAGGAGTAGCACTAGTAATAGCGCTCACCTGCTCGAATGGCATTAGGCTATTGCGTACAGTACCAACATGATCTCGGTCATGGGTACGCAATGGTTATTCCAAATCGTGCGACGTGTTGGGAATGTTTCCCTAGAAATTAAATGTGACGGTCACACCAGCAGGGCAAGAGCTAAGGTTATAAATAGAATTCCCATACGTCCAACAGCTTTTTGACAAATAAATGTTAGTAGATTTTGTCAACAAAACGATAGAAAAATTTCTAAAAAAAATCGCACTACCAACTAACAGTTATTAGTAAGTATATTACTTGGGCACACTAACTTCATGAATGACCAGAATATGCCAAAGTAATGTTTTATTTTTAATTAATGTTTTAAAACTAATTATGTTCCTGATTGTCGAAAAATTACCGGCACACAGCCACTACATACCGAAGTTATTAAAATCTACAAATGTCAATGGACGTGTGAGAGCAGCCTATCTGCAACGACTCCATGACTATGAAGACTTGTCTGTAACCATAGGCTGGAACGTAAAATAATGAATGATAGCAAAGAACGGAAGGCTGAGAGAAGGTCATGTGGTCTATAGTGCAATTTCCTGACGTTGATAAATTAGACCAAAAATTCAAGCAACATTATCTCAAAATCTTTAAAACAGGATAGTTCGGTGAGCACCCATTAATCTACAACATCGACATAAATAGATCCTAAGCCAAATAAGTCACATGGAAGATAAGCGGTAGAACAGAAAAGCATAAGACATTCTACCGACAGCTAGTGAGAAAGTAGACGTGCTTCAAGAAGTATCACTTTGTGCTGCAAACTCCTCAGGTATTTCTGCTTACACGGGTAAGATGGTGGATCACCTAGTCTTTTCTCATCTAGTCATTTCGATCTTAGATTTTAGTCAATTCGAATATCAAAGATATAGGTGCTAACATCTCACTGCAACGAGTGTATCGCAAGATAAGCCCGTAAGGCAAAAGAATTTCACTAAAGCAAAGGGTGCCTAATGGAAAGCGAAAAAACCCGTATGGGTAATAACAAGTCTAAAAATTTACACCACCCATAAACCCATCACTCGTATATTTTTATATAATTTTCCTTTATAGAACAGATAATCTTATTCGGTATGAAGATAACAACATATATGATAATACTAAATACGGTACCGAAGCACTCAAATTCAACAGGGGAAAAATGGAGAACTAAATTACCAACATTCATTATTTGCAAACTGCAACGAAATACCGCAACTAACTCCAAAAATCTTAAACCACTGTGATTTCTAATCATTCTTTCATATACAATTTCAGTCTTTCAAATATACTGCAAAACAAGACTACATTGTATTAAAACAAAAATTGATTTATTAACGCTTGTTGGATTTCCTTTTGTGTGATTTTCTGCTTGACCTCGATCTACTACGTGACCTTCTCGACCGTTTACTTTGAGAATGGCTTGATTGTTGATCACTATCATGATGCCGTTTAGGATCCTGTTTGAGTAAATAAAAATTTGAGTCAGATAAACAAAAAAGCTCATGAAATTAAAAAGAAACCCTCAATCGATTTTTATCCGAATCATCCCTATGATCCAGTCGAATAACTCTAGAACGAATTTCAACTGTTTCACTTTTATTCGATCTACTATAAGACGAATCATAGTCATGTCGTTTAGTTTTTGATCGTTTCGATGGTGACGATCGATAAGTATTGTCATTATACGGGCTGATATTGCTCCGTCGGTCTGGTTTGTTTTTAGTGGATTTGTATTCTTTGTCTAGGCGAGCATCAAGTTTGGACAATAAATTGTCGACGTCGTCATCGTCATCGTTTGCTTCCCGATCTTCTTCCGAAGATTCATTTCCATAAGAAACCAAACTCGTGATATTTCTATTCTCATCATTTTTCTTATTCTTAGGACTGAGATCGTGAGATTTGATCATTGACAAATTGAAATTCTCATCATTATCTGACAATGGATATCCATCGGGATCTTCATTGTCTGATGATTTCTTATCTTCCGATTGAGATTCCATTAACTGCCAACGACTTTGAACGATTTCACTTTCTTCATCTGCTGGATCAACTGTTTCCCATTTACTGGGTACAAACAACGGTTCTTTGGTGATTCGTTTCGTTTGGGGCGATGAAGGATTGGCAAACATATCCCTGGAACGGATATCAAAATGGAAACGGTAATAATTAATTCTCATACAATATTTCCGTGCTATTTGTTGCTTCTGTGGCTTTACTGTCCAATGGGACACCGTCAACGTCTAATGGGTCCCCGTCATAATCGACAAGTGGTTTAACACTGAGTAGATTTTCTTCGGAAACTTTTACATTGGATTTTTCTTCTGATAAAGCCGGCGGCTGAAATTTTATTATGGAAGTTATAGAGAAACATAAAATAATCCAAAATAGAACAGAAATGTATAAATGACATTATTGTACATTTTCGATATATTTAATAATTTCATCAATTATATTATATTGACAAAATAATTAAAATATATCTACAAGATTATTAAATATGATTTTAGATAATTTCAGAATAGAATTTCTTTTGTATTAGTACTAGCATTGTATATTATACATTACAATATATTGATAAGATTATTATAAAGTAGAAAACCGATAGTCAATCACCAATGAAACCACTTCGAGTATTTATTTTAATAATTATTGTATTTTTTTATACAATTTATTATTACTTTTTATAATAATTTTAGCAATTATTTTGTTACTATGATCTAATTATTTTTTATTATTGTATATTTAATTAATAATTATTTGATCAATTAATTATATTATTAACCTTAACTAAATATTTCGTAATTAAAGCAATGATGACAATGTTGGAGTTTCAACTATAATAAAAATAGATTTGCAATGAGTTTTTATTTCATTATTATTTTATTTATAATTTAATTAGTTATATTTATTTTTTAATTAATAAATTAATTTTTATTTAAAGTAATCTATGATGGAGTTAGTATTATTTGTTTAATTAACTATTTGTTATTATTAGATACTAATACTTAAAAAATGAATTTGCAATGATTTATTATTTCATTAATTAATATATTTATAATTTAATTAATTAATTATTTTAATTTAACTTTTTATTATTTCATTATTAGCTACTATAACTTGAAAAATGAATTTTATAAGATTAAAAAATATTTTAATTAAAATCGACTATTATTTTATTTAACAATAAACCAATTAATGATGCCAATGTCGCATTAGTCGGAGTTTTAAATACTAGAAAGATCAATGATTTTTAAATGTGTTAATTATTTGCAATAATAGCCAATAGTTGATTTACATAGATATAAAATAAACAAATTACTTCAACAATACCAAGGAACTGGTTCTTTAGTTTCTGTAGGAAGTCAAATGGATAAACGTACCAGTCGCCCCAAGCACGAAAACAAGAAAGCACTTTATACTAAAAATCAATGAAAAAGCAATAACAACAAAAAATTTGATTTGAAAATCACCTTGAGCTGCTCGGATTTAATTTTACTGGTAATTGTTAGGTAATATTGATTTAGGTGCACCATAACCTGAGGCAGACTATTTTCGATGCTAAATTTTTAATAAATTAAATTAATTCTCATTAATATAGAATTAGATGTAAAATAATCGGATAACAGATAACTGGAAAGCAAATCATATTTGTTTGACTTGACAGAAGGAAAACTGTCATAGAAAGTTTCGACTTAATAATGCTTGCATTTTTCAATAATAAATCAAAAATACTAAATATCCATTTTTATTAAAATTTTAAAATAGTACATTAAAAAGTGCAAATTATCAAAATCAATAATTTATATTTAATAAGTTTATATTTTATTGGCCAGGGATGTGAATTTAATGTTCAATTTTCCGTTAATCAATTGTGACAGTTATCCAATTAGATTATATATATCAAAGAAATTTCTTACTATTTCCGATAAAATGAAGCATTTCGCACTTTGGCACATGAATTGTGGAGGATATCCGACACGAGAAATAACAAAGCGACAATTTGATTGAGACCGGCGGCATTGGAGTTCTCTACAGATTTGTCAGTAGCGTATCCAATGGTTTTGTCAATCTGAGTGACAATGATATCCAACACGTCCTCTGCAGAATCGGCGTGTTCCAAGCACCAGACCATTGCCTCGCCGATTGAATGTTTGATCGGTTCCAAATCAATCAATATCTCAATCAATCGTTCCCGTTGACTGTCAGTCAGTTGTCGCTTGTAAACGTGATTGTTACTGTATGGATTTTCCATGCACATCTCATTTGATTGATTGGCTGATTCTCTAAAATCGATTTATTACTGGAATTCAGGAGAAGACAACAAAAAATCCCACTTTGATGAATCAGCGTTATTCAGCGTTTGAGAAATGTTCTCAAGTGTCAACTTGGAGAAATCAATATCCTCAATCAATTCCTCTGGGATTCCACTAGTGAAAGGATTTAGTGGAGGAGGCCGCCAATACGGACCTCCTTTGTACATAATAAATTCGTCTGTCTTCCAGCTTTTAGTACTTTCTCCCTGTTGAATAAACAAATCGTTTTAATGTCACATAAATATTGCAAAAATTGTTTGAAAAATCAATTTTGTGTGTGTGTGTGTGTTGATTTGATCGGCGTGCTATCGAACACAGAGAATAATAATGCAACTCACATGGAGTGTCGAATACAATTTCCAACGATAATAAACGTGCTCGGGCGATTGGAAATCAAATAGGAACCTAGAAAGGAAAGCGAGTCGATTAGAAAAATTAATGTAACATTTTTACTTAAAATTAGGATTTCTCATTTCCTTATTCATAATAAACGCTTCGAATTCGACACCTTCTCTGATGACGAATTCGACCATTCGATTAATCAACTGGAGCAACTGCCGATCTGTTGGAATAGTCACTTTAACGACGCAATTTTTCAATGTTTCCGCCAAATCCTCATCGCTCATTGAACACATGTCGAACATTTTTCGGCTGTCCACATTTCCGGTTTTTTGTAACCATTCTCTCGGTTGGGCATTGAATGGCAATCCACTTGGTGGTGGCGGTTTTATCATTTCCATCAATATCGGCGGCACGTAAATCGGATGAGGCGGAATCAATACCGTTTTCCCCCAACCTAATTTCATTTCATAGCCACAAATTTCATTTCCCCGCAACTTTTCCAATGCGCGTTCTCCATCAGAACGATTCATGAACGCTACAAAACCGCAATTGCGACCTCGAGCTTTCTCTTCGTCACTTCGTGGCCACATTATTTTTACGCTGGCCAACGGTCCGAATCTGCCAAATAATTCACATAATTGCTGTTCTGTAAGCTATAAACAAAAATTTATTTATTAATCAATGTTTAATTTTTATCAATATTTTAAATTGTTTCACAAAGATTTATTTACTTCGGGATTAAGATTTCCGAGAAATAAATTTGTAGTCGTTCGATCTGTTTCAGAGTCATAAGGAAAATCAACTGAAAGAACAATAATTAAATCCAATAATTAATAATATTACTGTCAAAAGGAGAGGAAGGAAGAGTAGCAGGTAAAGGCTTAATTATTGGAATTATGTTTAAATCAAATCGTGATTTTCGTGGCTCTTCGCTGTTCTTTATTTCGGGTTCTTTAACAAATTTATTATTTATGTCTTCAACTCGTTCAGTCACAAGTTTTTGTTTTTGATTTCGCATTTCTCTTTCTTGTTGTAGTCTAGTGTATTTTAAATTTTTTTACTTAAAAAATAGCAATTTACTGTTTTAATTCCTCGCTAAATGCTTCTAAATTCGACTTTCTCTTACTTTGTTCCTTTGGTTTTCCAAGAAGTGGCTATATTGAATAAAATTTATTATAAATATTATATAATTACTGGTTTTTTATTAAATTCAGACTGAAATTTTTCTTTGAATTTATCGGGAATTTTGTCAACGGTTTTCATTAATGGCTGATATAATTTACCAGCTCCTTCAGAACTATGGGCTATAGCACTTCAAATAAGAATATAAATACCATTAAACATACTGGAACTTCCAGGATTGACTGTGCCCCCCTTTACCCAAGTTTTATTGACTTTCGGTGGCTCCTCAAAAGTTTCAATAAACTGTTGATAAACAATTGCAGTTTCTTCATTTGCTTGCTGAAAAAGTTACACATTATTAGTATATTATATTTAATAAAAAATTACTAGTTTACGAGCTTCTTCTTCAATAGTATCAGCAACAGTTTTAAATCGAGATCGATATGACATCTTAATTATTTAATAGAAATAAAAATTCATAAGAAATACAGATTATACAAATTTAAACAAATATTTATAAACAATAAGAGTTCACTTCTTTGAATTTAAAATGAATCTTTAATTGCAAGAGGCCTAAACTCTTACCACTATTAATTATTTTTATTTAAAAAAACGAAAAGTCGAAAAAAGAAATCACAAAAATATAAATAAAAGCGGATTTTGAATTTTGATGTAATTTTATGTGTTCATTAAATGTATAATATTTATTTTATTAATTTAAATAAATAAAATTTGATAATTTATACATTTGTTTTAAAATTTATGATAAACTTAAATACTCTTTTTTAAGAAGTTAATTTTAAATATTAAATTAATTATTATTTTTTCAATAAATCATAGTGCATTATGTTAAATTGGGTGGATCCATATGTATCATTAAACAATATTTATCACGACCACTCTTATGCATTTAGTGAATCTTATTATAATAATTTTGTAAAGAATTATTATCTCCAGCCTTCATTTCACAATCCTTCAGAAATGTAAGTTCAATTGTTTAATGAATTCTGAAGTCGTGATTAGTTTATTAGATAATAATGCTAATATTGAAATAGGCGAAAGTGATATGATAATAGATCACAACTTTATTGATAATTTTAGTCAACTTTGTGGGTCCGTATTAAAAAAACTATTTGGTAATAAATACGAAATTTCAAGTGACAATGGAATCAAAACCGAAATATCGAACACAGAGTTACTATTTATTTAGAATTGTTATTTTATATAGTATACTTTAGCTCTCAAGATAAGTCCAAGTGTTTCAATTTTTTTAAATCAGATGAATGGACTATTAGTGACACAAATATGAAAACTCGATTGTTGTTCATATTGGAAGAAGGTTATGGGTCTTTAATTGTTTTACCAACAGTTAACTAATATTTTTGAGATTCTAATTAATTTGATTGATAAAAATTTTAGATTAATGAAAATTTAGATCTTATTAATTTTAACAACAGTTTTCGTCAAATTTCCAAACGAATTTATTACACATATGCCGCATCACACTGGGTAGACACAATTGATATATTAATTAAATTAATTTTTATTAGAGGATGGATATTTGTTCGACAGCTCACGCATATTTATTGGAAAATTTATCTGATGAATATTTAGTCATTTATATTGAAAGTTTGCGCGTTATGTATCATAGAAAAAAAGTTTACTATTAATAATTTTAATAAAAAAATATAAGCTTTTTCATTTATGTAGGTCCGAACGATTCTTGATCAATTAAATATTTGGGCTCAAAACCAAAAAATTCTTCATCGATTTTCCTGGGCCTCATTATTAGAAATTATCCACCGAGAACCGGAAAAGCTGAATGAAGATTTATCGGAATTTGTAATAATAAATAAATTGAAAATTGATTTTGTTGTCTTTCTGTTTTAGAGCTGGAATATAGAGAATAGATGGAAACCGATAATAATTCATATTTATTCCGATAGGTGGTCGGACAGTAATCGATTGCAAAAATTTATAAAAATTCTGAAAACTTTCTCAACAGTAGTTGACTTTCCATTTGATGATTCAGGTAGACTGAGGAAGAAATTTGAAGCGTTGCGCAATCAATTGCAATTAGAGGTGATTCTATATGACTGCAGTATAAAATATTTTTTGTTTACATAGCTAAAACACAAAAAATCTTCGGTATTTGTAATGGGCTGGGATTTGGGTGCATTGCTGGGTTTGTTATCTTCCATTAAAATTCATGGTTACTTCACATCGGTTTTCTGTGGCGTGATTTGTCTCGGGCTTCCGTTGAAGGGTCTCAAAGGTGAACGGGGAATCATACCTGAGGATTATATACATTTATTAACAAAAGAAACCTTGATAATATCCGGTGACATGTCTAGTCTGGGAAATGGCGATGACATTGAAGATTTTAAGGATCGAATGAAAGGTAGAGTCGATATTAAACACATAAATATTGGAGGCTGCGATCATCTGTTACGACTGAGTTCAGGATATGCAATGAGATACAGAATTTCACAGGATGTCGTTGATAGATTAGTAAATATTTTTCATTTGATTTTGATGATGGTTTTATTATTAATCAAAATTTATGAATAATTGTTAATGGGAAATTTTTTAAAACTTTATTATGAACATTTATTAGTTTTAATTCTCGTACGATTAATGTTCTGTGAATATTAAAATCCGGTGTCATTTTGTAGTCCTTTATCCAACTCATATAATGCTTCTATAGATGTTTAATATAGTTTTTCGGAGATTATTTATCTGACTCCTAGATCAAAAATTTTGAAAGTCAACGTCGATTTACTTTTTATTCAATTCTATTATATTCAGAATTGTTGAAATATTTAATTAACATCAATTTCGCTTTTAGATTGCTAAAAACATAAGAAATTTTGCAATCGATCAAGTGTTGCATTCATATTACAAAAGAGAGGAACTAGTGGAATATACACAAACAAAAGGACAGAGTACTTATCATTTGAATTTATTTATTTCATAATATATTTTAGGTTCTACTGATCAGATGAAATTTTTCAATTAAATATGTAATAATATAATAAATGCTGAATTTTTATTTTTTCTAAAAACATTTCAACTAAAAAAATAAGTCGAGTCCAAAACTTCTCTGATATCGAAAGTTCCTATAAATAAAATTTGTCAATAATAAAAATTACTGAATAATTTTACCCTTTTTCGGTATATTTTTTAATAATTTATTAAATGCTATTTTTCTGCCATTGTCATTTTCATTTGGACTATGTAAATATTAAATATCATAATAAATTTAATAAGAATTACTTAATCTGGAATTGATACTTTTCTAAAAGATAATCTGATAAATTTTCAAGAATTGGTTGCGAATGTAATTTTACAAATTCTTCTCTGCAAATCTAGTTTTAAAATACAAATATTAAATAGGAATAAGAATTTATAATCTGTCGATGATCAATGATGAATATCTTTAGACAAAAAATAAGTGATCCAATTAAAGTTAAAATAATACAATTTTCATGATACTAAAATATGTCCACTCATTTAATGTTTATTTCTCATATAAACGAATAAAATGATTGAAAATAAGTAAATACCAGTCCGATATATTATTACTGATAAATGAACTAGAAAATCATTTAACAATCGACGGTGAAATATATTTACACGTAAACCGGATCGGCTTTAGATTTTAACTGATAAAAGCGTTTGTCAAAATTTCTGTTTTAGCCCAATGACAATAGCAAAATATTAATAAGTAAATAATATAAAATATTGAAATTAATATCGATAATAATAATAAACCTTATTCATTTCATCAACATCGCAAGCATGTGTCCAAAAACAATCGTGTACTGATACGAATGTTATGTTTTTTTCCCAGCAACTCAGAGCCGTCAACATCATGTGAGTCGAATCAAGGGAATGAATAAAGTTAGGAGGAAATGCATTTTTATTTTTGAGACAATCTGATTTCAAAATGTCACTATCATCAGCAAAATATGGTTGTTTCACGATAAAATTCATTGGTGTTTTCCAGGAAATATTGGCTTTGCGTAATCTACTGATGTTAGAAGACAACTAGCAAATTTTATAAATATTTTCTAATATTTAGCAACTATAAGCACCTCAATAAACCAATTTTGAATATTAGTTGCTGAAGCAAAAATTTCTCCGATTGAACCCAATGTTAATTTGGATAAATAAGCAGCACACGATTTGATATTTTGCGGTGGCAGTTTTTCAAGATTTTTCAATTCGCGTAAAATCTGTAAAGTTCCTCCATATTGAGTTACACCGTATACAGTTGTCATAACCGTTTGTTTGATAACTTTTCGAGATAATAATCCTTCCAATAAAATTGCTTCTTCAACACCATTTTTAGCATCTTCTTTTCGTTTCACTTCTAGCTGTAATTGAAATAAATTGAAATAAATTGAATATAATTTTTATTTAACATAATTACTTTCGATTCATTCAAAACTATCCATAAACATTAAGGCTAAACTGCTCATTAATGCGAAATTTTATAATTTTATGTGCTAAATTACACAAGTTCCTTATATCACTTTTATATTTAACAGTTTATTGACTTCGGGGTGCATATCCACCCCACCTGAGTTTAAAAGATGGTATCTAACGAATTAAATGATTGGTGTGCAAAAGTTGCTTTGTGAAAATTTGGCATTATTTATGAAAACTCATCACAATTGTAAGGGAAAATATTAAAAGTAAATTTATGAATAATTCATTTTAAATATTCTAATTACGAAACAGAATTTAAATTTGTGATATTAATAAATATTATCTAATAATGGATGTTTTAATCCGATCTAATATGGCGAAAACGAGGAATTTTGAATCAATTCCTGAAGCCACCAGAGGTTTTCAGAATTAAATATGATATAAATGAATTCGAATTAACAATTATTTCGTGTGATTTGCATCATACGTTGGTAAAATCATTTTTATCTAATGATGCCCTGAAGATTTTTGAAAAAGCAGATGAATAATTCAATAAAACATTATTATTGACATTTGGCGAGAAAATCTTTCTGTAACATTAAACTAGAATAAAGGATATCAATAGGTAGATATATATTTTGAGAAGATCGAGGAACTTACAAAGTCATTCAAATTATTTTTATTGAAGATGACAAATGGCAAAAAATATAAAAATAAGCCAGATCAATACGCTCGATGGAATTAAAGAACGGCTTAGTTCACAAAGTGGAAGAAATTAATGCTCTAAGAAATGGAAGAGGTTAAATCGGAAACAGTTAAAAAAATAAAATTCAGAAGAAACATTAAAATGAAATACGAGAATTTTATGCAAAACCTTTATACAATTAACAACAACGGCGTCAATACGAACCACAAAAATATAATTTCGTTTAAGATAAACGACAGTTCCAACAGCCGAAAGATAAGACAGAAACTCATCATTATGGTGGCCGAATACATGAAAAACAGAATATTGTATGCTATGTCTGTCAAGAGAAAAAAAATGTTCAAGTATAAAGTGTCAGCATTGTAAGAAACAGGGTCATTTCAAATATCAATATTTTCAGCTTAATCCAAGGAGAAACAGGTGGCAAGAACAAAGATTTACAGCTATTTCAAAGGAAAGAAAATCTCAGTGTGATGAATCAGACGAAACCCCAAACCAGGATGTGATTTTATAGGAGGGGGATGTAAGGGTAAATATTAAAAGTAAAATTTATAAATAATCTAATAACGATACAGAATTCTCAAAATAAAATAGTTTAAAATATTGATAATTTAAATTTGTTATTTAACTCGACCTAATAGCCATAAAAGAATTCATTTATCGTACCCATAACAAGTTATTAGTACACCTATCCCCCCGATTTACACGGTAGATTGGTTCCTGAGCATTCCATTAAGGATTGGTTCCAACGAAGAAGTAAACTCGCAAATCGGACCTATAAATCAATGGCAACTAAAAAATTGCTTAAATGAAAAAAATGCAAAGTTTATAACAAAACAGGAAGAAATTTATATTAATTTAAACATAAAATTAAAAGGTATAATTCATTTTATAAAACATAGTAAAGTGCTATTTTTGGTCAAATTTCTTTATAGATTTCTTGATATTTCGCCAAACATTGATATGCATATTATTATTATAAATATGTATTGATAAGAGTGAAATAAAAAAAATTATAATCGTGTAAAAGCGAAGACGTGCAAAAAAGTACCGTATAAATCGAGGAATAGGTTGTATTTAATAATTTATTGGGTTGCATTTGCACACCACAGAAAAAATATTATATGTATGTGTATTATTGCATCTAAACAGGGCTGTTTTACAGATTAGGGAAATAAGCTGAATGATTTGGACTATTTTAAAGTCTATTTATCAAGAAGCATGTAAATATATTTGAAAGTTCAATTCATGCAACTGGTCACAAGATACATTGATCTAATAAAAACTCGCGACTATTTAGCAATGAAAACCGCAAAAAATGAATATTACAGGCGTGTTGACCGTGACACTAAATGATTTCAAGTTGGAATACAGGAAAAAACATAACATGCGATACAATTATGCAGCATAAACAATACAATTGTTGAAAAATTTTGTGTTCGTTCAAACCCGCAGTTCTTCTCTCAACAAGTCATAGATGTCAAGTGAATGTACCACAAAAACCTATTATTCTTGTAAATTATAATTCAACTAAAGCATGTGTGGATAATTTGTACAAAACGATTAAAGGATTCAGCAGTAGACGCAATGATGAATGCTTCAATTATTGCTGCTTACAAGTGTAGACTTAGTTTAAGCATTTAGAAACGCTATACTTTTGTTCCATTAAACATTTAGAATTTACAGCAGTAAAATAGAAAGTCATTTGGACTTTAAAAATGAATTGGACTATGAAATATGTCTTCGATTTGCCAAAAGATGTTCCGTGCCACATTTGACTTAAGCAGTTTGACAATCCATGATCATGTTGGTAGTCAAGGTTTACTACCAATAAATCAAAGCCAAGGTCGATGCAACTTATGTCCCAGAGAAAGTGATAAGAAAAAGATACCACATTTGCCGAACATAAGGAAATTCATTATGATGAGCGTTTTTGATTTAAATGTTTGTCTTATTATATTGTGACTATTTAAGCACCAATAATAGCCTTTATGACTTCGTGCACCCGTGTTTGTTGTGTTAAATATCTAAGAATTGCTAATTAAATATCAAAACCATTTTAATTTTCTATCTGTGAAGTCAATAAATATGATTGCTTTTTCGAGGATTTTATTTCAGATTCTTCTTAGGGGAAACAAGATGCAAATTTTTCATGAATAATGTCTTGACTAATTATATTCCGTTCCCAATGTACCAAAGGTTCCTTAAAAACACAAAATCTGGAGATGTTAATATCAATAATAGCGATTAGGAAGGCCAGTCGAGGACGATGAGAACAAAATAAAGACATTAATGAAATCCGATTGACATCAAACTATGCGAGATTGCTGAAAAACTTGAAATCAAGAGTTGAAAATCATTTTAATAATTTAGATACATAAGTTAGTTTGAAATTTTGAAGACACATTAGGTCAAAGAAATTCATCTTCTGCGATAATCTCATTAAATGCAAAGAAAACTTATGATAACTGTTTATGAAAAATGAATAATGAAGGTGATAAACCAAATCCAATTCAAAACAGGTATTCACCAAATTAGATTTTCTGATACCGATTAATTCGGATTCAGAACCACCGAGTCTTTCCCTTTTATACGGAACCGAGATTCGTTTAGATATTTGGCGATTCCGGTTTTTATTTCATGTTTTTTTTTAAATAAGACATTTTAGAAACAAATTTAAACTCCAGTTGCAGAGATTTTGAAAACCAAATAGATAAAATTTTGTTTTATTTTTGCATGCATTTGAAAATATTTATCGGGCATAATATTAAAATATTTTTAATACAGTAGATTACGGTTAAGTAGATTAGAGTAGGCCTTGAACATTTTAAAATGCATTATAACAATATTTTCGTTTACACGTTGGACATCCACTTGTATGAATGGATAAATAAAAAAGTGTTTTTTAGTATAATCAAAATTTTTGTTAAAAGTAATTTTGCTTGAAAATAGGTTTTTAAATCTTCAAGTAATTATTAGCTTTATTTTGAGTGTATAAAAGTATAAATATTTTAAAAAAGTATGTCAAATTGAAATAAAAAATACAAATTATGAAATTATTTTACTCCACAACAAAATGTTAATTCGAAGAAAGCAAAATATATTAGAATGTGGGAGTACATCGGAGATGACCAAACATTTAAATGTTCAGCGTGGAATAATTGTAAAAAAAATAACGATACTGAAAAATCACAAGATGAAGTGATAACTAAAAAATTTAAAACTATATTAGAGATTACACAACATCGAAAAAAACCCTAGGAGAACTTGTTACTCAGCTAGCAACTGTCGATGAAATATCAATTAGGGCGATAACCAAATCCCAATTTATTCAAGAGTCAATTCTAAAATCAGTTTGTAAAATTAACCTAAAAATAAAACCGATATAATGATTCAACAACTTCAACTTTTAGTAAGGCAAAATAATAGATTTAGTATTACTTTAGATGAATGGACGAGTATTCGTATGAAGTGATTTCTAAACATTCAGATAAAAACTTTTCAATTTAGGTTTGGAAAGAATATTTGGAGCATG
This sequence comes from Schmidtea mediterranea, assembly GCA_022537955.1. NCBI lineage: Eukaryota > Metazoa > Platyhelminthes > Tricladida > Dugesiidae > Schmidtea > Schmidtea mediterranea. The sequence continues at coordinate 52,662,455 of CM039681.1, forward strand.
CTCAGCATCTAATGTAGTCGTTTTGGACACAAATCATCTAAAAAGTTTTGGTATAAATTTTGAAACCGATATAGTATCATCAACTAGTGATGTCTACACAATGATGGTAAAATATGGGCGAGAACGTCCGTAACATATCCGCCTTATCTAAATCAAGGTCTTCAGCTTGGAGTGTGTGATACCCTTTAAAAAACGATATTATATAATGGTGCAGAAGACAATAAAATCGATAATATTTCTTATAACGGAGATATCTTTAAAGATAATATCGTTAATATCTTTGAAGATGATATCGATGTAGTAAATTTAATCGGAAGTTTTGTAATATTTTACAAGAGATTTCATACTAGATACAGACGCTAATAATGGTTACGAAAAGGTAATAGCATGCAGGTCAAATGCAATGAGTAGTCATGAGAAAGGGTATTGCATTACGAGAAAGGAGCTGCTTGTTGTTTACTATTTTTGCCAACATTTTAATCATTACCTTTACAGCAAAAGATTTACGTTGAGAACGAACCACAAAGCAATTACGTTTATGTTATCTACGAAAAAGCCAATAACTGCGCAATTTCAAACGGATCAATTATCTCAGTAGTTTAGACATCAAAATTAAGTATATAAAGGGAGTGAATCACGCAAATGCAGATGCACTATCGAGAAGTACTTGTGGGACTTGTACAAAATTTCTACTGAGTCACGAGAATGCTAAGACTGAAAAAAAACACGGTGTATAAACATGGTAAAGAAAATTGTAAGTTCTAAATGGCAACAAGACGAAGAGGAAATTAGAAAAATTAAAGAGTATATAGCACAAGGGTCGTGTTGGAAATATATGTTGAAAGAAGGGATGGTAATGACCATAGAAGGAAAACTATGTGTGCCGAAGAAGAGACGAGAAATGATAAAAGAGATCCACGTATTACTCTAACACGCATGAGCTGAGAAAGTGACAAAATATATAGCTGACCATTATGATATGAAGAATATAAATAATCGGTGAAAGAAGCATCTAAGACTTGTGAACCATGTCAAAGAACAAAGGTAGTTACAACAAAAACGAGGGAAGAGACAATTAAACTTATTGCAGATGAACCATGGGAGAAAGTAAACATAGACCTATGCGGATCATTCCCAGAGACGTTTAGAAAGAAAAAGTATATTATTGCAATAATTGATCAATATAGCAAGTACATTTCATTGTCAGCAATAAACAAACAAGATGAGAACACGATAAAAGAAACGATAAATAACAAATGGATTTTAAAGTTCGGAGCACCAAAAGAGATTCATGTAGATTGTGGAAAAGAATTTGAGTTAAAAGTTACGAGACGCCAATGGAAGACAAGATGAAATGATTTTTTAAAGGGGGATGTGAGGATATTTAAGCATAATTAATAATTAAATGTGGCTCTTTCGCAAACAGTATGAGCCACTACAGCCAGGTACAGGCTGTCGGAAATCTGGTGATCCCTCATATAGCCAGCAAATCTGGCATCACCTGCAGGAGGTCAGCTTGTTTGTCACGAGAGCGTATGTGAAATATTGGTTTGAAAGTCCAGTTGCGCACTGTGCACCACGGCATGATCTTGTACTGCTTTGCGCATTATCAGAGTACCCGAACACTGAAATCACCAAGGCTGCCACTACAGCATTTCAGCGTCACCTTTGGTACCTCTCTGAAACCCTTATTGCATTTGCCTTCTTCGATGATGATGTCACTACAGATGAGAAGCGCTTAATGGTAGTCGCACTTCAAGAAGTCGAAGGCTCGAATGAGCCTCTGAAACGAATTCAGCCATTCCGGCACCCAACCACAAAGAAACTTCACAATTTTGTGACGAAAAAAGCACAACCAATTTCTTTACGATTCTTGGCATATCCCAGAACTTCTTGCAGGTTGATCCCAGTGACTGGGAATGCCAAACAGATTATCAACAAAGCCAGTAGCTTGTCCAATCTGTCAGAGTTGTCAACGACCTCGCCGAACATGGGGTTGCGCTGATCCAAGAGTTCAACTCAAGTTTGACACGTGATGAAGAACAGAAGCAATATCTGCTTCTAGTCGTCGAGGACCACAGAAATAAATTTTCAGCACCAACTAAGTCATCAGCAATTGATGCCAAGCTGTAGACAATGCATCGAAGTGATTAACGTGAACACTAACTGAGTAACTGAATTGTGAATTGACAATGTACTGCCATAAAAACTGATTTTCTACAGGCTTAGGCTTGGCTATTGGTTACTGCCTAGGACTATGTTCTATGATGAACAATTGATTGAACCTTACTGTACACTAATATTGTTATTGCTGATAATAAACATATTGAACCTTGCATTTTACACAGACCTTGGTGTATTCTGCTGTTTTTATAATTAACTCTCGATCGTAGTCGCGACACTAATTAAACATAACTCTGATTGAGTTGAGCAAGTCCTAAATATTATTATTTTCAGTTAAAATTTTTACTACAGCTTCTTTATAACTAGCATAATGCTATAGAGGGTTGGAGAACATTGTTCTCAAACTTTCATTTTTAGGAATACCCTAATATTTATCAACGGACACAAATTAAGTTTTAAAATGATTAAAATTAAAAAATAAGATTTAAATTAACTTTTGATAAATTAAATAAAATATTTTAAATATCCGATTATAAGATATTGTTTTAATTATTAAATATTAATTATTAAAATATAAAATAAAATTTAAATGCCGTTGTTAATTTGTTTAAATTTTCGGAAATATGAAAGACATAATTTTGATTTGAATAAATTTTTGAACTTTGAATGAATACAAATTTTGAATTAAATGAAGATGTTTTCTAATATTATTATTAAAATTAGTCTTACTATTATTAAACAAATTTTCTCTATTATCATTAGAGTTATTAATATTCTTACTATTATCACTGTCACCACTGCAGCTATTGTTTCGAATTTGTAGATGCCGGCTCACCAGCAATACAGCTATGACCTGTGCCGACTCATCAGTAACACAGTACAACTTCATGCCGTGGACTGCAGAAAACGGTCACAGGTCAAAGCAGAAATGATCTGAACCGACACGAATTCTAGACAATCATTCACTGGCATATATATATATATATATATAATCTGTGTCGATTTCGGAAATTTTATTCGGATTTGTTATACTAGCATCTATTTAGCTAAATAACTCTACTCACCTCTACGTTCGTCATAATTCATCAATCTTAAAAGTAAAAACAATTTGTTAAATTGAATTTTATTACAATTAATTAAAGTTTCTTTTACAGAAGTATTTAGAAAATGACGCTATCAATTTTGCAAACATAATTAATCTTTCAGTTCCTGACAAGCAATCATATGTTGAACTGGCGCGAAATCGTTAGATGTCGATATGATGAGGGTATTAAAGAATTCAAAAAGAAAAAAACATCAACCTATAAACAATAGATAAAATGTCTATCTTTCAAGTCAAGATATGTTAGTTATCACATTCACAAGATGAGATGAAAAACAACCAAGTATTATTGGCGCTATTCTCGTTGTCATTGTTCTGATCTCTATCACAATTATGATTGTTATCACGATTGTTATTAATTGTTACACATATTTAGCCTTATCATTCTTATTTTATTGTAGTTGCTGATTTCAATTTATCATTGATTATTCGAAAGTTACTATTATCCTTTGATGTTGTGTTCAGTTTTTATTGATATCCTTATAAATGGTATTATGGTTTTTAGTAACATTATTACACATATTTGCTATCATTATCAGCCTTATTATTATTACAATCAGATAATTATTATCGTTATTAGCATTATATAACTTCTCTAGGATGTTTTTAACTAACTAGGATAAATGTTTAATTGCTTCTCTAATTTTCCCAACCTTTGTAGGAATTCCCTATTTAAATTATGGGTAACTGTAGCATCTAGCTCTACCTTGAAAATTTGTTTTAAGGTTTGTAACGCCCGACCAATTATTAATTTTTGGGGGTGAAGGTTTCTGTTGTGGAATTTTCTTTATTATAAAATTGAGACCTTATTTAACAGTTTTGATATATTTCGAAAAATTTGCGCAGCGTTCTGCAAATATTTTACACTTCAATTTATTAGAATTTATTTAATCCTTAGTATTATTTAAATTACTCATTTTCTTATGAATTTGGTTATTTGGATTAATCTTTTTCCAACAGTTATTCATTTTAACTGTTGAAACGATTTTGCGCTTTCCCCGCTACCCTTCCTTTTCCATGACCTTAGGATCTATTTGTATTCATGTTATATTTAATGAGTGCTCACTGGACTACTCGGTGTTAGTGATTTTAGCCGTATATGTAATTCATTTTTATTCGGCATTTTTGCCGATTTTTCTGGCGGTGGATGAAAGAAAAACGAGCTAAAAGACCCGCACCTCGATCTCCCACCACTTTAAGCTATCATTTTACGTTCAGATTCGCCGTTTACACGGGCGAACTATCGTGGTCACAGCTCCGATGCAGATGAACTGCGCTTACACGGATCCGTTAACTATGCATATACTCTCTTGTAAAATTTATTGGCTGTGGGCCGGGAGAATCCAAGTTTCATTCAGGTAAAAGCTTCAATGTAAAATTTCAGCCGTAAACATTTATTTGGCATGTCACATCTCACATTGTGGTCGGAAGTTCATAAATGCACATAAATATTGTCAATTCGCATCATCACAAACCATTTAATCATTATCGATCAATAAATTCATCGTGAAGTCATTCATATAGCAGGTACACATTCATTTTAAATCATAAGTCAATGCTCGCACTCTAACTGAGAGTTGTCGTGTTCAGACAAAATACTTACCAGTGTTAATTGCTTGATTGCACGGCTCTCAGGTTATTACATACACCAACTAAAAATTCAGACAGAAAAGTTTTCTGAAAAATAAGGCTAAAAAATTGTCAAAACACATCAGTATATATACCTACAATTTGATCCTAACCTTGTGTGTTATTTTTATTGCGATAAAACAAAATTTGACCTTGAAATTATTTGTGTTATCTAATTTTTATTATGATTGATCGCACACAACCATTAAATGTGTATAAATGCTGCAGTTAAATTCGTAACTTTAAAACTTTTAGTTGTAAGTATATTGTTTGTCGTTTAATATATCATTTTAGTCATTTATATTCTTTAAAGTTTTGTAATCGTTTGGATGTTCGATGCCTATGTTTAGTAGCATCTCAACATGCCCAGTTTAACCTTACTCAATACTTTTAGTTATGGATAGTTCCCTCGGACAAGGTTCCGCGTAAAAAATCAACTAAATAATAAATTTATCGGAAATTGAGCGTATCAATTTTCTTTTTTTCTACGAATAACACATCTGTGCTATATGTTATAATATTCATGTCATATGTGAATTAAACCATGTTTCAATTTGTATCGTTATTTGAAAAACATAACCTATTAAAATTCATTTATTCATCATATTCAAATTTATACACATATCGAATGAGTTGCACTACTATTAGTCAATTATAATTTTAAAAATGAAGTACAGAGTATGTACATATAGAATGCTAGAAGCTCCACAAATTGATTCGCTTCAGAGCAATAGATGTATTGTGACTGCCTTCGATAGAAACAAGAATTAAAAAACTGTACATGGGTACCCACGACTTCACTCAATTGACGACGGCTTGCTCGACAAAGTTAATGGGAGGGATGTGAATACGAAAAATATAAAGTTGCATACGCGTAAGAAATATAGACATAACACTTGTAAGAGGTGAGAAATACATTAAAAAGACGGTCGATGACAGAATATCCTTCTAAAGATGACAGAAAGCTACAGCGAGTTCTGCGTGCGCAAACGCCAGGTATAAGCTTTATACAGAATTCAAACAACATACGGCCTATGATGAACACACATACGCACAATTGCATCGACCACTTGACTGACCTTAGGGAGCATCTATTAAGGATGTTCCATAAGAAGGGGATGGAGGAGGTTTTCGCAAAAGGGACAAATGGGGGTCAACAATTCTTTAATATTTGGGGGATATTTTTAACGGATGCTCCCTTATTTCTTTACGACACACCTAATATTGTAACATTCATGTGTTTACTTTCGGGTTAATTTCCCATATTTTATAAGTGCAACAAACATGGGTTGCTAACTAAAAGAGGCTTGCTCATCGCAAGATAATGAGAAAACTGTGTCCAATGATGTGAATCAGCACCAAGGAACTATAACAGAAAATGGAGTAGATGGTGTACAATTAGAAACTCTTGCTTCAAACAAAATGAATGTTACAACTGGAAGAAAAACGAAAATATAGAGTTATCAACCTTTTGGATTTATTGAGTTTGGTGATAATTTGAAGCAGAAAACACAATCTATTCTATGCCACATAAATAACCCAAGACATTTTAAATCTGTACATACCGAGTGCCAAGAAAAAAATATAACTTTTTCAAAAGACAGTTGAATACGCTCAAAACTAGTCAGGCATTAATGTCGAAGATTATGAAAGGAGCCGTTGAAAATTTAGGTGAGCTATCTTATAGTCCAGACTGGGAGAGCTTATACAATAGCTGAAACTTTAATAAAATCATGTGCCCAGGAGATAGTTGTAGGAAGTGCCAAAAAATTGATGTAATTCATTTGTCAAAAAATACTGTGCAAAGACGTCTTCAAGAAATTGCTGACAGTAATTAGGAACAATTGACTTGTGATGGTTTTTCATTACAACTTGGTGGATGCCACAGATGTTTGTCTATTTTGGTAGTGTTTGTGCGTTATTTATTTAATGCAACAGTTGAAGAAAATTTAGTTCTATGTGAATCATTAAAAGTTATGCTAACGAAGAGATTTTTAACTTGCTTGATAATTTCATCAAAATCCACATCTCTTGGCATAAACGTACTAATGTCTGCACCGATGGTGCTACCGCCACCATGGTCGGATAATTTTGTGGATCAGTGACACGAATAAAGAATATGGAGCCAGTATATACTAGTAGTAAGCACTAGTAGCTGGAAATATCCTGTTTTTCTTAAAATTCGTTTTGGATGGTTGTTTTAAATTTTGTGTAATGAAGTGGGCAGTCATAATGCAGCTTTACTATTGTACACGGAATTAAGATGGCACTCACACGACAAAATCCTTTCTCGGTGTTTTAATTACGTCAAGAACTCTTTGTTTTTCTCAAAACAGAAAAAGTTTCACTATCAAGGCCTTTAAAAGGTTCAGTTTGGCTACAGAGACTCACATCTTTGGTCGACATCTTTGCTAAACTAAATGAATTTAATTTGTCACTTCAAGACAAAAACGTCAGTGTTTAAAGAGAACCCTATCTCATAATTACAGTTTTGGATTTTTTGTTTTCTGACATTAGATGACAATCTTGTTGAAATTTCTGAAAGATTGCATTAATTGTTCATGAAGAAACAGCCGAGCGTCTACAACAATTGAAAGAAAATTTTGTTAAGTTGTTTCTCAGAAGACAAGACATTTGTGACCTTATAAAACCGGAATCTAGAGTTCCCGGGAAAACTCCTTAACTAAAATAATTTGAGAAACTCTGATTGATATGTCTGTGTCTGCATTAATGTGATTAAACAAAATTTGACCTTTGTATAATTGATATATTATACAAATTTTATTTATTTCGATAAAGTTATATATTATTTTTTTAATTACAATTTTTCTAATCAAAATTATTTTTTTTCAACTCAATATTAACTTCACTTTGAATATTTGTGTATGATCCAATGGAATCTTGAGACACAAAATTAACCCACTCTCCGTAATCGGATCGAGCTAAAATTATGCAGATATATTCGTCGTCGAGAACAATGTATTCTATTAATAATTAAGATCGATCGAAGGAACTTTTTTAAAAATTTTCAATTTGATCAATATTTCATAGCATTGTGCTCGCATATTGAAATTTTAATTTTTAGAGAATATAAAGTTTTTCGGTTATTTTTATTAAATATTTTTCTATTTATGTTGAATTTTAATAAATTTGCCAAATTTTCTGTTTTTGCAAGGTGCTTATGTATATTTATTGGTAAACTTGGTGCATTTTTGTGAATAATTTTATTTATATTTCATTTTATATTTTTTTCGGGTTATCTTAGATTTTAGGCTGTTTATTTGGTGTTACATATTTCAGTGCTGGGTTTTCATGCTGTGTAACTGATTCGTTTAAATAATTTTTCAAGGACTTTGGTGTTTTAGCCCAATATTAAGAATGCTGCAGTTGCTTCCCTCGGGCACCGAAAATTTCAGACTGTAGTTTGCTTATAGTGTAGATTATTGATTTTTAAGTGCAATTGTTTATTAAAAGTGTAAATATTGATTTTAAGTGAAATTTAACTATTTTGCTGGTAGTTCTGCTACATAAGTGCATAAAAAGCATGTATTTGTGTTGTGGTAACTTGTGATTGCTATATTTTTAAAAAGAGAATGAAACTTTTTATTTCGTTAGAACGGAAAAAGCATTTGCTAATATTTCTGCTTATACCTCTAAAGATACATGTAGCGTGTGCCATTATTGATTTGACAATCATTGGCCATATGTGATTGCTTGTAATTGTTTCCTCCATTGAATTTGATGATTTCAAACCATTCAATTTTGGAGATAAAATCTTTATTCAACGAATGAGTTTTTATGATATAATGATGAAATAAAACCAGAAGATACGGTTATATTTATGGTAAATGATGTTTTTTAGAAAGTCGTATGATTAATTCAACCAGTAAGAAAAAAATTATGAGGTAGAGACGTATATTCACGACAATCCGAGGACACGAAGTGAAAACTATCCAGACAGTAATTAAATGCATAAATGAATTTAAATATTGGCAATATAATTTAATAATTAATTGTATAATTCAATCCAATAAATAATTAAATATTTCAATTTAAAGCATAAAAATGACATACATGTTCTAAAACATCTGAATAAACATCTTGTGGTGTTTCTGACTGGATCAAGTTTACAGCAGCTGCGCCTTTAGCATCCTTCCCTAAAGCAGCATAATGCTGTAGGCCATTACATGATCCATCTTGATGAATGGGTAAAGTAGAGTGAAAGTCATCAGGTTTGCCATTGCTTTTAACAAACTTTAAAATCTTATGAATTTCCCGGCACGTTGCTAAGGTTTGCCAGGGTTTTTCAGATAATTGCCACCAGCAGCGGCCCTAAAATACCAATTGTAGAATAGATAAAATATTCCATTTTACTCAAATTAAAGCTGGAAATGTAAATTTCTATAAGGTTTTTATTGGAGGAATTGGTTACAAAACTTGTCTCACTGCACAATATTTCTGGTTTTAATATAAGGTACGAGATAACAACAATTTAATCTAATTGTTTTTATTACCAGTTAAAATATTTCCTTTTTAAATAAAGCAAATACTGATTGATAGTAGTAGATTTAATCCCAAACAGTTTGTTTCGAAAAATGAAAAAGTAAATACTAACAGTAGGTTAAAATTTTTCGATAGTAATAAAAAATAGCTATTTCATGAATTTATTATTAATATTTTAATAAATTAATTAAAGAATGATTTATCTTTATATTCAAATTATTAATCAATAAATTGAATAAATTAATTATACATTTTATACTATAGTATAACTAATGTTTAGTTAATAAATATTTATTAAGCTTACATCAAAAGGATTAACTGCTGAATCAATAACTTCTGAAATCACATCATTGGCTGCTTTTAATCTGTCGCTATTAGATTTTCTTTTGTGTGTTCCACAAAGATTAATCAAATGAATTTTTATCCAATCCAATCCCTTTGGACCTAATTTTTTACCGAGACTAAATCTAAGTAATCCTCTACTGACGTCATCACCGATATGACTTAAATGTGGCGAGCACGGATAAACCCTACCCCGGAAATCCATCGAATACGGATACCAGAACGGTTTGTTTTTTAATTTCTGAGCAATCATGATTTTATACGACAATGTCGACCAGAGTGAATACATTTCTTTCTGTTCTTTAACAAACTGAAAATACGACTTCCAACTATTCAATTTGTCCTTGATCGGCAAATCAACCGCTGGTTTTTCGGGCCCATTAAATTTATTTGCTGAGGTGGGAATTTTCAATTTCATGTTTCCACTGTCATTGAAAACCTGCATAACCAAATCCAAATTCGCGTTTTCGATTTTCCATGAGCATAAACTCAGTACATTGAGTGCATTATAGACTTTGCTGATATCATCCGGTTGCTCGAGGTCGTCATCGAAAATATCGAAAATTGTCGATTTTCTTATGATTCTCGTTGCGTAATTTGTCAAGTAGAAAAATCCCGATTCGTGATTTTTGTGAAATGGAACTGGCGGGTGGGTCATCGGCATGTCTAACTGAGAGAAACCCGGTAACGCTTTATTGATCGCTTTAAATATCGTTCTTAGTTTCGATTGGATTTTTAAAGTGATAAACACTTTTCCAGCATCCTCTTCGAGTTTTTCATAGATAACCGGAGTCGTTACCGCTGTTATTCCGTTATAGAATGTGAAATTCATATTTTCAAACATGATTTCATAGAGAATTTTTCCAATTGAAGCTTTGATTTTTTTACTCCAATCGATTGTATCGTGGACAATACTCCCCGAATCGATATTTTCCATAATCGATGATTCCCATAATTTGTCCATTTCTATGTTTTGAGGGTTATCCGATAATTTTCCATAATACGACAAGCAGATCGATTTTAATTGGGCGAAATATTTCTGTTTTTTCAGACAGCGATGACGAAACATGTTACTGATAATATTTCCAATATGCAAGTGAACGTGTTGAATTCTGTTGAATTGTAATTCAGAATCGGTTGACAGCTGAAAGACGACTTGTATCATTGCATCGACATAGGATTTTGTTGGTAACACCGATAAATACGGATACAATTTTGAGCGATCAGAATACTCTAGAAGAGTGATTTTTTTCTCATACGCTTCTGTAAGACTCGATCGCCAGGTGTCTTCGATTAATATGACTTTTTTCAAAATTTCGGGATTAACTGTTACATTGCGTATCGGATCGACATTTACGCTGGTTAATATTTCATTGTTTAGTTGAACTTCGAAAAATTTTTCCAATTCATCGATCGATGAAGATATGCAAGTTTCTTTCAATGCAGATTTATTTTTCAATTCTGGTTTGTTACAAATGATATTGAAATTCGGTTCTATCATTTGAAGAGCTTTCAATATGTGACTAAAATTTTCTTTTGTTATTGGAGCTTTTAAAATGGCTTTCTCCAATGATATATTATGGCATTTAACATACCCCATCATTCGGTGGAGAAACTCTGTATTCAATAATTCATTTTTACTAGCAGCTTCGATTGTTCGGAAAATTATCGATATATTTGGCAAAATATGAAATTCATCCATTTCATTTAAAAGTGTGATAATAGCATCTATTTTCCCGTTTTTCGCGAGCAATTTCATAATTGGTTCGTAGAAAACCGAATCGACTATAATTGACTTTTTATCAACTGAATGATAGGTTTCATTCTCATTTCTAACAGAATTGAATAAACTAAGTGCCTTTTCATAGTCTCCTTTTTGTATACACACATCCATATATGTCGCATGGTTATTAGTGTTATAAACGAGACTTTTAATGAACCGTAGAGCAGAAACATTGTTTAATTCTTTAACTTTTTGATGTTTATAATGTGGGAAAAATTTTAACAACTTAAGGCTAGTAATATTAATCGCTTCTTCGAGTTTCTTTGGCAAAAATTCTTCAGTTTTTAATTGATTGATCTCCTCTATGATATTCACATATTTCATATCAATAGGTTTTGAAATTTCTTCAGTCGGTTTTTGAAATAAATTTTGTACAACTTTGTCTTTAAAGAAAAACTTTTCATATGGTTGAAATTCAATCAATTCAATTTTTTGATTTATCTCCTCGATTTTTAAATCACATAATTCTAAATATGTATTATTTTACCGAAGGAACTATAAAACACATACTTATGTTATGATTAATACATCCATGCAAATTATTGTTTGAATGAAAATGAGGCTTAAAATCTGAAATTGTTTATTAAACATAGTTGACTATAAAATATACCTTGATTAAAGTTAGAATAGAATTTAATATTAATTTCTAAAAAAATTATATATGTAAATTATTTTAAATTAATATCTAACTTGGAATTAATTTAATGGCTCTAACAAAATGAAGCATGAATATTCAAAAACTATCTACCAAACAAGTAACACATATAAAGTAAAACAATAGCATCTCAAATTTAATAATATAATCATACCAATTTTTCTGACAATTTTTTTTAAGTTAGTTAGTATTGTATTTTTATTGTATATTTATGTATAAAAATTATTATGTAAACTGAATTTTAATAAAATTAAATATTCAATATACATTCGAAAACATTATTCATAATGCTCACAATTCAAATAGTAAAAGTGTTGGGCCAGAACACAAACGGCCTTGAGAATTGTTTAAATGAATCGGTAATACACACGCAAATGCAACATGCAGATTTAAAATCGGACCTATAAAACATCAACTAACCCTGCTAAAATATGAGAAAGAAAACAATTAAATATAAAAACATAACACAAAAATAAAGTAAAATAATAACAAAGTGCAACAAGATCCGCACAAAATAAACATAACAATAACATGAGAACATGAAAATTTGACCGAAATTTGACAATTTACTAAAAAATAAAAAACCCATAAAATGGAACAAAACTTAAAAAATTTGAATTGGAAACAATTTCAGTTTTAAAATTAAAAAGATAATTGTCAAATTAAATTATAAAAATAATAAAATTAAGAATAGAATATACTAGAAAATCCCAAGGTTAAATTTTGTTTTACTAAATCAAATTTAACACGCAATGTTAGGGTCATACAATAGGTATATATACCGATTCATTTTCACATAATTTTAAGCAGTTTTTCCAAAAACTCGTTTTAAAACTAGACTTCAATCTGAACAAATCAGTTTAATCAACTATTCAGTCTTACCAGTTGAGAAACCAAACTATCGATGTGAGTTGAGGAATGCTCGAAAACTTTCTCCATGTCGTGTCCTTGTAACCTCGTAAGAGCTCTACTTGCGCGTCGGCGTGGGGAAAGCCTTGAATATGATTTGATGATGAAATGTGCTATGCTAATTAAAACTGATTTCGTCAATAAATATTATGAAATAAAGCACGAATTTTTTCGTCGAAATTTTTCCGGCTCACAGCCACTCACGCACCGCAAGAAAATAAAACCAACACACAATTCAGACTGTGTAGGTGCAGTTTATCTGCCAATAGCCTGTGCCCGTGAAGGTTCGGGCGTGAATAACGCAGGGCCTAAACGTCAATAATATTCGTTATAGGGGCTATTGGGAGGAGGGGAAGTAGTCTTTCGGCTGCTCCTCCACCTCTCGTTTTTCCATAATTTCGACCAAAAAATCATCAAGCACAACGGCTAAAAATTATGAACATTGAGTAGCTCGGTGAGCACTCTTAAAATCACAACGTTAACATAACTATCTTAAGGTCAACTGAGAGGGAAGGAAGTGGGGAACGAATTCGGAAATAATGGTTATGTCGAAAATGATCTAACTCAGTCTTAAACAAAATCAATTACATAAAACTTACTAATTAAACTAACTAAAAATTTTAGACAAGGACGGTGACGGAGAACCAACGATACCAAAATCGATGCCACAGTATAAACTAACGTAATCGCAAAATAATAATATCGCAGAAATCTAACGAGGAAAATTAATAGATTATCCCATAAACCTTTTAATAAGAAATTGTGTTATCAGTTTACTTGAGGTTATTTTTCGCTATAGCTATTTCACGCTTTGATTAAATTAATTTGTTTGTAATTTGTAAAACTACCCAAAGACACAGATATATTATTATTAAAAATGTTTTCCCCGGGTGTGACCCAACCATCAGTTAGGACAACAAGATATAATGATACAGCATTACCCGAAAAATCAGCGACAAATTAAATAAAAATTTTATTAATAATTGCTAAGATTCTCATTTGGACATATCACGAGACCATGAACCTGAACATAACATACATAATTCAGTAAAAGATCGAATTAATTCAGAGGTAGACAAATTAGGGGATAGAATGTAATTACGACTAATTGAAAGGCATACTATCAACTTTGTAGACGATTGCCAATTGAGAGTTCTCGTTAATTAATCATAATAATAATCGACGAAAACAATAAAATAGAGATGTATACTCATTCAAATCACAATAGTGTTGGGCCAGCACACAAATAGTCTTAAGAATTGTTTAAATGCATCAGTAATACAGCACGAACCCCAGCACCAAGATAACTTAAAATACAATATACAACACCAACTAAACACTTTAAAATCTGAGAGAATATAAATAAATATAAAATCAAAAACATAAAAGTAAAATAAAATAAATAAAAATTGCATCAAGAACCGCACGAAATTTACATAAAAAATAACATAATAACAAGAAAATTCGACCGTAAAATGACCATTTATATAAAATTAAAAATTAATGAATTAAAAGAATAAAAATAAAATATTTTTTGGTTGAAAGTAGTAGGATACCGGCCCTCTAGCTCAGAGGCCATCTAGCTCACATACCCCCACCCCCGGAAATTTTTTTTCTAAGTTTAAAAGTACAAATTTTTTAGAACAAAGACAATGACTCATTCAAGGTCATTTAAACAAAGACCATGACTCATTCAAGGTCATTGGATGACTCATCATATATTTCAAGGTCATTTAAACAAAGACCATGACTCATTCAAGGTCATTGGATGACTCATAAAAATTTTCAAGGTCATTCAAAAGTAGGTCAAGGTCATTGGATGAGCCATCAAAATTTTTCAAGGTCATTGAAACAAAGACCATAACTCATTCAAGGTCATTGGATGACTCATCAGAATTTCTCAAGGTCATTTAAACAAAGAACATGGCTCATTCAAGGTCATTGGACGACTCATCAAAATTTTTCAAGGTCATTCAAAAGCAGGTCAAGGTCATTGGATGAGTCATCAAAATTTTTCAAGGTCATTCAAAATTTCTCAAAGTCATATTATTTTTAAACATTTTTAAATTTTAATTTACTACTTATAAAAATAATTAGTATATATTTTGTAAATAATTTTATTATTATTAATATTATTATTAATATGATTATTATTATTATTAATTAGTATGATTATTTATTAATATTGTTTAATTATTATTATTGTTATTATTATTTTAATTATCATGATTGTTATTATTATTATTATTATTATTATTATTATTATTATTATTATTATTATTATTATTATTGTTATTATTGTCAAGGTCATGGGATGACTCATAGTAATTTTTCTAGGTCATTCAAAACTAGGTCAAGGTCAATCAGAAGTAGGTCAAGGTCATTGGATGACTCATCATATTTTCAAGGTCATTTAAACAAAGACCATGACTCATTCAAAGGTCATTGGATGAGTCATCAAAATTTTTCAAGGTCATTCAAAATTTCTCAATGTCATATTATTTTTAAACATTTTTAAATTTTAATTTACTACTTATAAAAATAATTAGTATATATTTTGTAAATAATTTTATTATTATTAATATTATTATTAATATGATTATTAATATTATTAATTAGTATGATTATTTATTAATATTGTTTAATTATTATTATTGTTATTATTATTTTAATTATCATGATTGTTATTATTATTATTATTATTATTATTATTATTATTATTATTATTATTATTATTATTGTTATTATTGTCAAGGTCATGGGATGACTCATAGTAATTTTTCTAGGTCATTCAAAACTAGGTCAAGGTCAATCAGAAGTAGGTCAAGGTCATTGGATGACTCATCATATTTTTTCAAGGTCATTTAAACAAAGACAATGACTCATGTCAAATGTTAACCTATACTCTCATATCATTCATTTTTATGTCCATTCCCATAGTCCTTCTTATTGTTGTCCATGTCGAAGATTATTCTTTGGTCGGTACACCTTTGGTTATGTTAAGTATTCACACAGTATCTCTTACCCTTATCCCTATCATAACTACAATGTTCCCTATTATTATTACTATTATTATCATCGTTGCTATTATATGTATTACCTTTCTTAATTGTTACTACTATTACCTTTATTATTATTTTTATTACTATAACTACCATTATATTTATTGTTATTACTACTATGATTATTACTACTATTATTATTATCATAATTATTACAGGGTTTTAAGTCGTATTATGACAAACATAACATATTTTTTGAATATTTTAATATAATCTTTGACAATATTAAATACATTAATGACGATATTAATAAAATAAATGCCAATTTAAATAATATTAATGACAAAAAAATTAAGTGACATTTAATTAAGAACAATTTCTCCCTCAATACATCTTGGTATATATGACCACATATTTCGCACATAATTACTACAGTCTTGTGAAGATATTAGGGTACTTCCAATTTCAATTGCTCGCATAAGATCATCTTCATTTCTGGGGTTGGCTCTTTTGGTGATTTCCTTCCACTTGCTGAACATGTTCTAAATAGGATTGAGAAAAGAGGAGTACGGCGGAAGAAATTTTACAGTTGTATTTTCATTATTTATAGCGCTAAGCACTTCAGGACTTTTATGGAACTTAACATTATCCATAATGAATACGCATCTGTGAATCTCTTTATCAATTAAAACTTCCTTTAACTCTGTTATATATTCGATAAACTTCTCTTTATTGAGGGCTCGATTAAAAGATTTATAAAACAATAGCCCATTTTTGTTCATTGCACATGCTATATATATATTTCTTGATCGTATGGTCGGTACATTTAATGTTGCAGGAGTGCCTATTTGTGATCTTCCTCTTGTTGTTCTCATAGAAACGTTGAATCCCACCTCATCAATAAATATTAATTCTTGTTCTGAATATATACTTAGTATAGAAGAGAAGTTAAGTGCATATTCTTTTCTTGTTTCAATTACTTCTGTTGAATTTCTTCTCTCTGGAATTAAATGAAGTCTTTTCATTGAATAATGAAAACGAGATAATAAATTATATACATAAGTAGTGGATATTCTAATTTGAAACTCTGTAAATACCTTTTCCACCAAAACTTTCAACGATAATTGGCAATTATCATCAAACCACTCTTTTACTTGATTTTTTTGATCCTCTGTCAATTTCTGTGGATGATCGCCGCCTCTCTTATCAGCTTCCACTACTCCCGTGTTATGGTACTTCTTCAAAATACCATAAATTGTAGTTCTTTTAATTGATAAAATTCAAGAAATATCAACTATAGAAGTCCGTCACCATATGCTGTAATAACACGATCTCTATCAGCATTTGAAGTTGTACTATTTCTTCGTTGTACTCGAAAAGTGTTACGGATAGCTGGTTCGGCGATGTTATCACTTTCGACTACTATTTCTGTAATATTTGCTATGGAAGCAGGAAATTGATTTATTTGTCGAGCCATACATAAAATGTCTAAAAATATATTTATAATGTCATTAATAAAGTTTTTATTGTCATTAATTTAGTATATATTGTCAATAATAGATTTAATATTGTTTATTATCTAATTAATATTGTCAAAAAATATATTATGTTTGTCAAAATACAACTTAAAACCCTGTATCATCATTACTACAAATACCATGATTATTATTATTATTATTATTATTATTATTATTATTATTATTATTATTATTATTATTATTATTATTATTATTATTATTATTATTATTATTATTATTATTATTATTATTATTATTATTATTATTATTATTATTATTATTATTATTATTATTATTATTATTATTATTATTATTATTATTATTATTATTATTATTATTATTATTATTATAATTACCATTACTCTTATCATTATCGTTATTATTATTAAGATTTTGTAGGGATCCGTCCTTATTCATCAGCGTTAAAATTTTTTTATTGATATACAACATTAGCCATAATCCATCTGTATTTTTCGGTTTTCGATAAAGTATTTTTGTAAATTCGAAAATTTTAGCAGCGTTCCGCCCTTATTTTACGGTTCATCCTTATTCTACAGTTTTCGACAAAGTATTTTCATTGACTCGGAAAATTTGAGCAGCGTTCCACCCTTATTTTACGCGTTCCCTTTTTACGTTACTATTTTTGTTAAGTATTTGAATTAATTCGGAAAATTTGAGCAGTGTCCCGCCCATATTTTCCGCCTCAACTCGATTAATTTATTTAATTCTTATTTAAAAACATTATTTTTCATGATTTTGGTCGTTCGGATTAATCTTTTTCCAATGGCTATTCATTTTAACTGTTGCAACGATTTCGCAATTTTCCCCGCTACCCAATCCCTCTTTTTGTCCTTATGATCTATTTATGTTCATATTATATTTAATGAGTGCCCACTGGACTACTCGGTGTTAGATATTTTGAGCCGATTGTTGTAAAAAATTTATGTCAATTTTACAGGAAACGGATGATGAAGGAGCAGCCAATAAACTACTCATTTACCCTCCAATTTCCACTATGTACGGATAATATTGACGTTCCGATCCCTGCGTTCCGCACGCCGGGTCTTCACGGGCACAGACCATCGGCGGTATTCCACGCACTTACACGAATCTGAATACTGTATATGATTTTATTAACTTGTGATGTGTCGTTGGCTGTGGGCCACCAAAAATAAAATAATAGAAAAAATAAATTACCACATGAATTAGGCAAAAATCTCGACGCATAAACTGTATATTTAGCATTCATATGAACAAATTTTAAATCGGGCATCGATGTACATAAACCAAAATAACATAACTGTAGATTAATAACCTGAAAATATTGCTACAAAACATAACTGTAGATTAATAACCTGAAAATATTGATAACTGTAGATTAATGATCTGAAAATATCTGAAAAAAAATCACACAACAAAGTAAGATTTATAAAAATGTGCATCTTAAATTTGATTAAAATTAATACTACAAAGTAGTAGTTGAAAATTTGGGAAAACACATCAGTATTTATACCTATAATTTGGCCTTAACCTTGCGTGTTAGTTTTATTGCGATTAAACAAAATTCGACTTTGAAATTATTTGTGTTATCTAAATTAAATTTTTATTTATTTCTTAATTTAAATTAGTAATTTATTTTTAACATTTTTTAAATAAATTTATTCAACCAAAAAATATTTTATTTTTATTCATTTAATTCATTAATTTTTACTTTTATATAAATGGTCATTTTATTCAACAAAAAATTTATTCAACCAAAAAATATTTTATTTTTATTCATTTAATTCATTAATTTTTACTTTTATATAAATGGTCATTTTACGGTCGAATTTTCTTGTTATTATGTTATTTTTTATGTAAATTTCGTGCGGTTCTTGATGCAATTTTTATTTATTTTATTTTACTTTTATGTTTTTGATTTTATATTTATTTATATTCTCTCAGATTTTTAAAGTGTTTAGTTGGTGTTGTATATTGTATTTTAAGTTATCTTGGTGCTGGGTTTTCGTGCTGTATTACTGATGCATTTAAACAATTTTCAAGGGTATTTGTGTGCTGGCCCAACATATTAAAGGCCATAGAGTGCCAGTTGAAATGAGATTAGAGATTGAAGGCCACAAAATGCCAGTTAGAAATAAGATGACGAAGGAGGTTATCAGAGGTTATCAACTAAAGAATTAACAATGATGTGATAGAAGATTTCGTACAGAAAGTATCAACAAGCAACCCATATTAATGAACCCTACTCGAAACGTAGGAGAAGAAATGATAGTCTGTTTTAAATTGTCGAATGAGAAGAATTCAATGTCAACAAAAACCAAACCAATTCAGGAAGAGTCCACAAAATAACCCAACACAAGAGATTAGACATTTAAGAGATATGACGATAATAAGGACAACCACAAGATTCGAGAGTAGAACCTGTTATAACTGCAACCTAAACGGACACATAGCTGCAAATTGTCCAATGGAGAGAAAATCGAGACAACCAAAACCGAACAATTATAGTCAAAGTACACAAAGCAATCAAATACAAGAGAGTGAGCAATTAGGTGGTATGATTCAAAGAATAGCCGCAAAAAATCAAATACAATGAAGTAATACGAGGAGAAACATGAATGATGATCGATATCATTGGACCAGAAAATATCCGGAACAGCAACAAATTGAATGAAAGAGATTACAGAGAAAGGAAATCCAAGAAATTCGACAAAGACGGATGAAAAGAAATCAAATATCAAGTAGAAGCAATGTGTCGAGAATAGTCAATACAAAAGAAATCTACACTGCGGAGCAGTGTGTCGTCAACAGCGAGGATGGTATGGCAATAAATAACGAAAATAACGACAAAGAAAATGAGGTAATTAAGAAAGACGAAACTCAAGAGGTCAAAATAAAATCAGAGCAAGAATCGAGCAGCGAAAAAAAAATAAAGATAATTCAAGAGTTCACCGAACTATAGACGACGAAAAAGCAGAAAAAACAGCGATAAAGATATCAAAAAAAAAAAAAAAAAAAATATCAAAATCAGAGGGTACTACTACAAAAATCGAAAAGAGAATCAATAAGGAAAGCGAAAATAAACATGTTACAACAAGGGCTAAACAATAATGAAAAGGACAAGAAAGAGGAACTTCAAATAAACGTAGAAAGTAAAGTATTGGAGTCAAAATCTATACAAACAGCAAGAGATAATATAGGAATCGGAGTGGAGTCAATCGAACAAGAGGTAATAGATATTTTAATTGTTAATAAAATTTCAGAGGGAGAACTAATCGAAAAGAGAATCCAAAGACAACAAACGAGAAATCGGAATATGCAAGACAGATCAAAAACAGTCAGTGAATTGAAAATTGAGACAAAAGAAGATGTAATTGACAAACTCAACAATACAACCCATGTGGAAAGGAAAATTACAATATGGTATTGATTTACTCAACAAAACACAATTAGGAAAACCACAACGAACGAAGAAAGTATCTGGACAATCGATACGAAAGCTAATGAAGTAAAAATCAGAGACTATTGTAAAACTTGTCAAAAATCGGGACACGCAGAGAACGACTGCTATCGACATCCAATAAGCCAACTATTCGGGAAGAGAGGACACGTAAATATCATTTGTCACAACAGACGCAGAAAATTTTTAACTGTCAAAAATGGGGACATTTGGCTTGGAATTGTCCAAATGAACGGACTCAGAAGAAATGAGAAGAAGCAATAGGAAACCAAATGAGATCAATACCAACACCAGAATAAAGCCAAGGAATGATACAAGTGTCGAATCAAGTTACGAACCAGGAAAAGACATGACAACTGGAAGACAGAAAAACCTATTAGACATGACGAAAAAAATTAACGGAGCTGCAAACAGCCAAGAGACAAAATCAAAATATCATAGTAATCAGGCGAAACAGGAACGAGAATATAACGAAATCTACTATGATAGAATGAATTACCGGAAACAGATGGAAGCAATCATCAAAATAACTAAGGAAATAATGCCGAAATGGACTAGAAACAAGAATATCACCGAGATATTAGAAGGAGTAACAAAGATGATCACGAACTACGCAAAAGGCTCAAAATCAACAGCAGAAATCAGCATCTTAAAGAAAAGAATGCCAATATTATTCACAATAATTGACATAGCGGGTAATACACCACTACACCACGCCATAGAAAGCGAAAATGAAGAACGAACGATGGAAATTATCGAGGCAATGAACCAATGTGGACAACATACAAATATTAGAAATGAGAAAGGACAAACACCCATGAATATTGCAATGTCAAGAGATGCGTCAACGAAAATTCTGAAGGAGTTATTAAAAACAGGATCAACTCTAAATGAGAAGGACAATAAAGGAAAAACGATGTTAAATTATATTATGATGTCGCGAGAAACAAGAGCAATAGATTTAGTTACGATAAATGGAATTAAAGAAGACATCGAAGTAATAGGACAAATTTAAACCCAATCCTTGGAGCAATCGAGAGAGGATACGATGAAGCAGAAGCAAAACTGATCAATTGGAGAAAAAAGAAAATCCGATAACGAAATTATAGACGTAAACAAATTCGAAAGCAATGAAAATATATTACTAAAAAGAGCAATAAATTCCGAGTATGCATTACCAAGGACGATAAAAGCCCTGTTAAAGAGAGGAGAAATAAAATTCACGGACAAATAAAAGAGAGCCTAGAAGATAACAAAGAGGGAGAACACCGAGATAGTAATAAAAAGCAAAATTCAGTAGCCAACAAAGAAATAAGACAACAATCAAAGCCAAATAACGTAGACGATCAGAGATGAAGAAAACACAGATAAAATCTGTTTGAACCAAATGATCGACTCACAGAAAATTCAAAATCGAGAGAACAAAGCAAGTCAAAATATGAACCAATACCCAAGTATGATATGAACGCAACAACCACCGTCACTAATTTCACCAATTTAGTGGCCAAGTGAGATCGATATATATCCAGTAATTGATGAGAGATGCGGAGGGATACGCACCTTGCGCGTAGACCCTTGGAGATAAAGTAATAAATAGTTAGAAATGTGCATATAATTTATATAATAGATATGCTTATATAGTAATGTATAAAAGTAGTGTATAAATATTATATGGAATGAATATAATAATATCCGATAATATATAAAGGTAGTATATAAATATTATAGTCGAGGAGCGAAAACAAATTTAAAAATCAGACGATGTGACAAAGAATAAAGCGGAATGAGAAAGACAAGTGATGCAATATTAAGTTAAAATTGAGAAACAAATCAATTAGAAGTTAATCAAATCGGAATCAGAAATTGAAATAAACCGATTAAGAGGTACCGAAGCCATCAAGGAAATCAGAGACAAGAGTAGACTTGGAGGGCAATTTAAAACTTGGAAAATCCAGTACAATCAGATGAGAGACGAAAATCAGGAACAACAAAAACAAAGTCACGATCGGAACAAGATAAAGCAGCAAAACAGTAAAGGAAGTATCAACACGAAACGAAAGCATTGAAGAAATAGATGAAATACCAAGTCAGTCAACAAAAAAGACGAGGGAGAATAATTTAACAAAAAACTGAATCAATTAATGCGAAACTGACGAATAACAACAAACAGGTAGATAATTGAAATACAAAGCTAAACGAAAAAACGAAAAAGACAAGGAAATAGAACTAGCAAAGAGGTGGAAGAGTCTCAAAAATCAATTCGGGGAATAAAGTAAGAAAAACAACCAACTACAAGTGAAACTAGATGCAGCCAAACGAGACAAAATGAATATCACGGAATCGTAATTCCAAGCAAGACTGACGTGCAACAGCGGATATGAATAAAGAAAGGATCAGAGAACAAATCAAAACCAACTCAAAAATCAAAAACCAGATTACAAGAAAGACAAATCGAATCAGTAAAGAGAGATTACAAAAGACAATACCAATAAACGACAAGACAAAAAATGATGAGACTGAACTACAAAATGCACTCAATCAAAATGGAATATCGTAAGAATCTTGCAAATGGTAGTAAAGGCAAACAAAGAAGATAAGCGATGCAAAAATAAAGTTAATACAAATCACAGAAACGAGAAACCAGATATGGTAATAAAAGCAACAGAGATAAAGAAAGGAGAGAAACAGAAAGTCAAACAACTACCCAAAATCAAGAGAAAATAATAACAAGCCCTATTAAAGGAACCTGAAAATTGTTATAAAAACAAGGAATTCGAAAGCAGCATGATATTGGCGATGAGAAGGAGGATAGCAGTAATAAGCTCATATGTACAACCTAGCATCCCTTAGAAAGATGTCGAAAAACCCCACAATCAATCAATCAATGCAAAAATTAACTGTAACAAATATGCAGATATATGAGAAGCCAAAGGATACCAATTATGGACGGATCAATTCCTATTATACCCAATAGTCAAAGGATTAAAACAAGAAAAACGGATCGTTCAAACTCTCAGAACTCTAGAAAATCAAATCGAAAGTCACTAGAAAAAGGAAACACCCATCAAGGAAACAATATTAAAATAATCATGGATGATCTTTAGAAACCCTACAAAATAACAAAAAGAACCGAAAATCGAGAACAAACAGCCAAAATTGATAACTGAAAAGAAGAAACTCAAACCAACCTCAAAGAATCATGAATAATCCCGAACCGATCAATTATCATAAAACAATCGAGACTAGATAATATGATAAAGGGTCAGCTATCCACAGAATCCAATTGAACACCACCCAGTTCAAGATGCAAAGAAAAAAAATCAACAAACGAAAGTTAAAATGTCAATTTACAACTCAAAACCCTAAATAAACCAGCAAAAAAGGAGTTTTGAACTAAACATTCTATCTATTCTTCTTATCTGAGATTCACTAAGCCTGCCAATCTTCCAAACAATCGGCATCTAATGAAGTCAATTCCCCAAACTAAACAAAATCTCAAGCCAAATCGCCCAACAGATATCGAATCGTCAAAATATCAGAACCTGCTGAAGAAAGTAATCAATCAGAAACCAAGAAACTCAAGGCATCAGCGAGACGAATACCCAAGTGACAGAATATTGAACTCATGATTAACAATGAACTAATGATTCTTAGACTATTAACTATTCTTTATGTGTGATCATGACCGGACTGTATGTCCTCTTTCACTTCATCTTGGAATCCGTATATTGATGAATACTGTATGATTATTTTTATGTATGTGGGTTTTTAGGTCACGACCCTGTAACACGCAGACCCAATTGAATGGAAAATGTAAACTCTGTATAGTTAATAGCTTAAATCTTTTAGAAATTGCGGGTCGCAATTTTACGGGCCCCAGGGTGTTTTATGTTGGGCCAGCACAAAAATACCCTTGAGAATTGTTTAAATGCATCAGTAATACAGCACGAAAACCCAGCACCAAGATAACTTAAAATACAATATACAACACCAACTAAACACTTTAAAAATCTGAGAGAATATAAATAAATATAAAATCAAAAACATAAAAGTAAAATAAAATAAATAAAAGTTGCATCAAGAACCGCACGAAATTTACATAAAAAATAACATAATAACAAGAAAATTCGACCGTAAAATGACCATTTATATAAAAGTAAAAATTAATGAATTAAATGAATAAAAATAAAATATTTTTTGGTTGAATAAATTTTTTGTTGAATAAAATGACCATTTATATAAAAGTAAAAATTAATGAATTAAATGAATAAAAATAAAATATTTTTTGGTTGAATAAATTTATTTAAAAAATGTTAAAAATAAATTACTAATTTAAATTAAGAAATAAATAAAAATTTAATTTAGATAACACAAATAATTTCAAAGTCGAATTTTGTTTAATCGCAATAAAACTAACACGCAAGGTTAAGGCCAAATTATAGGTATAAATACTGATGTGTTTTCCCAAATTTTCAACTACTACTTTGTAGTATTAATTTTAATCAAATTTAAGATGCACATTTTTATAAATCTTACTTTGTTGTGTGATTTTTTTTCAGATATTTTCAGATCATTAATCTACAGTTATCAATATTTTCAGGTTATTAATCTACAGTTATGTTTTGTAGCAATATTTTCAGGTTATTAATCTACAGTTATGTTTTGTAGCAATATTTTCAGATTGTTAATCTACAGTTATGTTATTTTGGTTTATGTACATCGATGCCCGATTTAAAATTTGTTCATATGAATGCTAAATATACAGTTTATGCGTCGAGAATTTTGCCTAATTCATGTGGTAATTTATTTTTTCTATTATTTTATTTTTGGTGGCCCACAGCCAACGACACATCACAAGTTAATAAAATCATATACAGTATTCAGATTCGTGTAAGTGCGTGGAATACCGCCGATGGTCTGTGCCCGTGAAGACCCGGCGTGCGGAACGCAGGGATCGGAACGTCAATATTATCCGTACATAGTGGAAATTGGAGGGTAAATGAGTAGTTTATTGGCTGCTCCTTCATCATCCGTTTCCTGTAAAATTGACATAAATTTTTTACAACAATCGGCTCAAAATATCTAACACCGAGTAGTCCAGTGGGCACTCATTAAATATAATATGAACATAAATAGATCATAAGGACAAAAAGAGGGATTGGGTAGCGGGGAAAATTGCGAAATCGTTGCAACAGTTAAAATGAATAGCCATTGGAAAAAGATTAATCCGAACGACCAAAATCATGAAAAATAATGTTTTTAAATAAGAATTAAATAAATTAATCGAGTTGAGGCGGAAAATATGGGCGGGACACTGCTCAAATTTTCCGAATTAATTCAAATACTTAACAAAAATAGTAACGTAAAAAGGGAACGCGTAAAATAAGGGTGGAACGCTGCTCAAATTTTCCGAGTCAATGAAAATACTTTGTCGAAAACTGTAGAATAAGGATGAACCGTAAAATAAGGGCGGAACGCTGCTAAAATTTTCGAATTTACAAAAATACTTTATCGAAAACCGAAAAATACAGATGGATTATGGCTAATGTTGTATATCAATAAAAAAATTTTAACGCTGATGAATAAGGACGGATCCCTACAAAATCTTAATAATAATAACGATAATGATAAGAGTAATGGTAATTATAATAATAATAATAATAATAATAATAATAATAATAATAATAATAATAATAATAATAATAATAATAATAATAATAATAATAATAATAATAATAATAATAATAATAATGATAATAATAATAATCATGGTATTTGTAGTAATGATGATAATAATTATGATAATAATAATAGTAGTAATAATCATTGTAGTAATAACAATAAATATAATGTTAGTTATAGTAATAAAAATAATAATAAAGGTAATAGTAGTAACAATTAAGAAAGGTAATACATATAATTGCAACAATGATAATGCTAGTAATAATAATAGGGAACATTGTAGTTATGATAGGGATAAGGGTAAGAGATACTGTGTGAATACTTAACATAACCAAGGGTGTACCGACCAAAGAAAAATCTTCGACATGGACAACGATAAGAAGGACTATGGGAATGGACATAACAATGAATGATATGAGAGTATAGGTTAACATTTGACAGAGATAGGAGAATAATGGGACCTAAAACTCAAAATCGAGCACAGGCCTCCTATCGGCAGCTCGTTGGACCCATGGATCGTTCGGTCAATTATAGCATTAGCAATAGCGCTCACTTTTTGCGGACGATCTACCCACTCGAACACAGTTTCAACGTTGCTCAGCAACGGGTGCCGAGTGGTAAGCAAAGGAAATATTTGTATTAGGTTGTCTGGGTAACAACCATATAGTTTCAAAATATCAACACCCAGAAACCCACGAATAGCAACACCCGGTGTTAATTACAATCCCACAATGAGTAACGTCCAAACGAGTAGGAGGAAAGTAAATTGGCATCTTTGTAAGGCAGTGGAGGCTTGCAAACTTATCAGGATTGCAAATAAATTCTCTTTGTCATGAATAAGATTTATTAATTTAATAAAATGATATAAAATCTAACCAAAATTTTCGGCCTAAAAATGCAATCCTGGAAGAACTGATAGATCATTAAATAAATGAAAGACAGAAAAATCAAATCAATACTGTCACTAACAAATGGTAGACGTGGTGAGACACAATTAATTGCATTCAAATCAGCGAGAAGGGCAGGAAATGTCCACGTGGAAAAAAACATCTGGTATAAATCGATTACCAATGTTGAAAAGCGAGGTAAGAAAATTTGTAAATTTAACACATACACATGAAGGTTGCTGAGAGAGAGAATAATACGACACATGCACACAGACAGAGGCAGGACATATAGTATAAATAGGTAGACCAACGACGACAAGTCAGAAAGTTTATAATTGAAAGCAACAATGAATTTCAACACCCAAAACGATCCACAAGACAGAAGTCGCCCCTCACGTCATTCGGATATGGACGAGATTACGATGGAACGAAGGACCGACGCCCAAGAAAGTAGGGAATTGCATTTAGTTATTTTATTTTTTTTTAATTATAAAATGTTTATGCACTTTGGCTAGCCTACTCCATAAGAAAGAACCCTGTACATGTCATTAATAGAGTCAAGTCAAGACAAGAGAAGCCCTTGCTGATAGAAAAGTGTCATGAAAATCCAGGAAGACCTGATTGTATCAACAAATTTTATTAAATAAATGATAGATTTCAATTTTGTCCGAATCATGTTATGATGAACTCGTACGCATGATTAGAATAAAAAGGCCCACTAAATGATTTACAAATAGCTAGTCACAATATTATCCGTTGAACGACATCCAGAGACTTTATTATATTTAAATTACAATCGGCCAAATACCAACTCGCGATGCCAACGAAATAATGCCACGTCCGTGTAATGTGTTGGATGCCAAATATGATTATCCTATTAAGGACCAGTTATTTTGATTACTTGTTTAATGCACAACACCCGGAGTGCCTCTGAGGTGTACTGATGCTCACCTAAAACTTCAATGAAAATTTTCCAGACTATCATACCCAAACCAATAAAATACTCCGTCGAAATGCTACTTAAGCCATGCAAATTTCACCGATGAGACCGTAAGAACTAACCCAACATGGCCCATAGCACAAGTCGTCGCGATAAATGACCGTAGCAAAATATACGGTTCATGAACCCCAAACTGTCTCAGATTTAGGAACTAATTTAGACTACCCCTGTCACGAACCTCCCCTATGTCATCAACTTTATAAGTATCTTGGACTTAAGCCATTTTGCACACACATTAATTTATATATTTAATGCTCCTACTTATTAGATTATCATAAATTTAATGTCATTCGTTCTAATAGATTCATGGGTGGATGAATCTCGGATCACGATGAGATTTTCATCCCACTCCACCGCTAGATGCAGACAGACAATGTGGGATGCGGGATATTCGATTTCCCCAATGAGAGAGTCAAGATTCGGGAGACAAGGAGGAGCCGAAGATGTCGAGTTGCCGTATATGGCAATAAAACGTGAACCAGAACGAAGTCCGGCTCGCGAACTCCAAGGTCAGGCGGAAGATATCTTGGCACGGCTCGAAGCTCATCAAAGGAGGACCAACAAAGAAGTAGAACGAGCTCGCCGCCATCTGGAACAGATCAATGAAGATATCGCGGCTGGTCTGATTCCGAGTACGGATAGGTATGCCCCTTCTTATGACATCTCATTCGAACTCGATGACCCCAGGATAAATCAGCCAATGCAGGCCATGACCGTGTCGATGCCGAAGAAGATCCTCCCCAGAGGAATGAGAGCAGAGGGTGAAGATAGAAGGCCGGAGTGGGATCACTCCTATACTCGCAGGGCATCGAGACAAAATCCAAGGAGCCAATATTCAAACTCACGCTACAATTGATTCAAATATAATAGTTCTAGTTTTATTGTCTTCTCATATTTATAAGTATCATAAAAATATTCACCAATATAAGAAAATCATTTCACGACTTTAGATTAGACGTAATGCATCTTAAAATTATCGTACTTATAATAATATTCATCGTACATTAAACAAAATGAAACATTAATGACTTATTTTTTCTTTTCACAGAGATGGACACCGGTACAATTCTGAACAAGGCTCTCAAAAACGCACCTAACGAGAATACGGATCTCCATTGACAGTTATTGCAGTTCACAAGGGAGATACACCAGATAAAGTCAACATAGATAAAGCCAGCCAAAGCAAAAACTCTATACCAGCGAGCGACGGCCGCACAACGCTGGTGGGCCGAAGAGAAGCGACTGGGGCAGGCCTTGAAGACTCAAATTCGCGGTCTGGAGGTGGCCCTGGCGGCTTGCCAGGAGGGCCAAGCTGTCACCTACCCCCTAGTCTTTGCACCTGCACAGTTGGCATACCGAACTTCAACAGACGCAACTAAATCGCTGTGAAACCACCTCAACGCCGTCCGGGAAAGATCGAGAGAGCGAAACGACGGGCGATGAGATTTGCGGAACAAATAAAATGAGAAAATGTCATCAAAAATAAATGTTTTTGTTGATTACCTTAGTATTTGTTAAATTAGTTGACTATGACCAAGAATAATTCACGTAAGATAATAAAGATTCAATCGGGGTTGAGAGAGAGATAGCTGATCGAATCCTTAAAGTGAAAGGGACCAGAAATAGAAATCGAACATATACCTTCTATCGGTGGTGCGTTGAACCCGCTATGGGATCGGGCCTTAGCAGTTCCTATATGGCGCTCACCTTTGGCGATCCTATAACCAGTGGTTGCATTACCAACGTTACATAGCAACGGGTAACCATTGGGGGCAAGATAATAATTTTCATATGGGGTCAAGGACACTAACACCCACCAAGAACCCCACAAAAGTAATTTTGACACAAACGTGAAAGAAAAGGTAACTGGAAAATGTCAATCAGATTACGGACGAATTGAGGAGCGATGTTAGGTGATCGCCCCTCCATGATGATCTTGAAATTGCTTTTGCTTGGTTCGAGTATGTTTAAAATAAAATTGTGTTTATCGTAACATTGGTTATGCATCTAACCGAAGTAGCATAATTTTATTAATTCCGACGTTAGTACTGCACTAACAGGTTTAGAATTTAATCAAAGATGAATAGTTTCACCACGACTGCTAAAATTAATACTCTAATGGGTTCAATAAATGAACAATAGATCTTCTGATTTTAAAAATTAAAACGTCTCAAATAATAAATAATTGTCAATAATCTTCAATACCCATTGAAATGTTTTTAAACCTATATATATATATATATATATATATATATATATATATTTCGACAGCGTAACTGTCATCTTCAGGTACTCAAAACCAACTAAAAATATTATGAATTAACATTTAATTTGAACAAATTATTTTTTATTAATTTAATTTTGTAATAAATAAATATTGTTGGGCCAACACACAATTTTGTTTAAATGAATCGGTAACAGCAAGCAAACACAGCACGCAGATTTAAAATCAGACCCATAAAACATCAATTAACCATGCTAAAATATGAGAAAGAAATAATTAAAATATAAAATTAAAGACATATAAATAAATAAAAATAATAGCAGAATGCAACAAGATCCGCACGAAACAAACACAGAAATAACACGAAAACACGAAAAATTTGACCAAAAATCGACAATTTACTTAAAGAAACAAGAATTCATGAAAATTAGAACTAAAATCAAATGATTTGAATTGGAAGCAATTCAAATATTTGTTAAACGAATAAATTGTCAAAATAAATCAAAAAATAAGAAAATTAAAGTTAGAAAATACAAAGAAATTCCCAAGGTCAAATTTGTACCGAGATTCACTGTGTGGGCACGTGGCAACACACAACTAGCGATGAAGATTATAAATAGCAGATGGGACACATATCGATCCAGAACATTATGCCAAATTTTCCAATGCCAGCATCGTCAATGTGTGGAATTGATACCATGGGAACTAGTAAAAATCGCCTACTGGAGTTCCTAGCCGACAAATCTCCTGAGTGCAGGATCATCAAATCAATACCACTTCTGTGCACGACCGAAGAAATACTCAAACGGAAAATTACTCTACAGGTATGGCTACTCTAACCACCTTTTGATGTATAATAAAGAATTAGTGTGTAATTACTATGCTCATTTATTTGGATAATCGCCCAACAATAAATTCCGATCCTGTAAACCGTAGTTACTCTAAATTGAAGCAGATTATGTCCATCAAAATTACGAACAACCTACCCTGCAGGTACAAGTAGTGAACCCTCTCACCTTGGTCATAACATCCTCATCGGATTGACTAGTGTTGGGCCAGAACACAAACAGCCTTGAAAATTGTTTAAATGCATCAGTAATACAGCACGAAAACCCAGCACGAAGATAACTTAAAATACAATATACAACACCAACTAAACACTTTAAAAATCTGAGAGAATATAAATAAATATAAAATCAAAAACATAAAAGTAAAATAAAATATATACAAAATGCATCAAGAACCGCACGAAATCTACATAAAAAATAACATAATAACAAGAAAATTCGACCGTAAAATGACCATTTATATAAAAGTAAAAATTAATGAATTAAATGAATAAAAATAAAATATTTTTGACTGAATAAATTTAATTAAAAATATTAAAAATAAATTGCCAATTTAAATTAAGAAATTAATAAAAATTTAATTTAGATAACACAAATAATTTCAAGGTCGAATTTTGTTTAATCGCAATAAAATTAACACGCAAGGTTAAGGCCAAATTATAGGTATATATACTGATGTGTTTTGACAAGTTTTCAGTCTTATTTTTCGGAGAAAAAATTTTATTCTTACTTGAGTCTTAGTTTTTCAGAAAATTAGTTGGTGTGTATAACTAGTTGAGAGCCGTGCATTCAGGCAATTAACACTGGTAAGTGTTTTGCCTGAACACGACCACTTTCGGCTAGTGTATGATTATTGATTCGATTTTACGACATGAATTTATGGAATGTGCACAATGATTTTTGATTTGAATTTATGGAACGTGCACAATGATTTTACGACTTAAATTTATGGAATGTGCACAATGATTATTCGAATGGTATTTATGAAATACTCAATACTTTTATGAATTGCCAATTGTCGTATTTGGCCGAATGAATTTAACGTAGACGATGTAATATGCTGAATAAATATTATCAACCAACCACATTTGTGTATCGAAGCTTTTATTTCAACTACTATGGTAAAATTTATTCTATTCCTTTTTCGGCCCACAGCCACCACATCACTGCAAGAAAGCAAAATCGACATAACAATTCAGGCTGTGTAAGTGCGGTTTATCCGCCAATAGCCTGTGCCCGTGAAGGTTACGGCGTGAACTAAGCAGGACCTAAACGTCAACACTACCTGCCATAGCGGAACGGGAAGGTGGAGGCGCAGTTTTTTAGCTACTCCCTCATCACTCGTTCTCTATAAAATCGACATAAAATAATAAACAACAATCGGCTAAAAATCACTAACATCGAGTAGTCCAGTGGGCACGCATTAAATATAATATGCACATAAATAGATCATAAGGACAAAGAAAGGGAATGGGTAGCGGGGAAAATTGCGAAATCGTTGCAACAGTTAAAATGAATAGCCATCGAAAAAAGATTAATCCGAACGACCAAAATCATGAAAAATAATGTTTTAAATAATATTTAAGAAATAAGAAAATTATGTTGAATTGAAACGGAAAATATGGGCAGAACGCTGCGAAAATTTTCGGAAATAATTAAAACATTTATAATAAAACAAAAAAAATAAGGGCGGAATGCTGCTCAAATTTTCCGAAGTAATTAAAATACTTATCAAAAATAGTAAAGTACAAGTAGAATACGTCTCAATAATTGAGAGGATGTCCGGATAAAACCGTAAAATAAGGGTGGAACGCTGCTCAAATTTTCCGAATTAATCGAAATACTTCAGCGAACATTGTAAAGTAAAGGTAGAATACGGCTCAATTGTTGGTAAGATAATCTGATAAAACCGTACGCTGCTAAAATTTTTCGAACTAACAAAATTAAGTTGTCGAAAACTATAAAATAAGGATGGGTTACGGCTAATGTTGTATATCAATAAAATATTTTTTTAAGCCGAGGAATAAGGACGAATCCCTACACAAAAATTTGATAATAATAATGATAATGGTAAGGATAATGGTAATAATAATAATAATAATAATAATAATAATAATTATAACAATAATAATAATAATAATGATCATAATAATTATGACAATAATAATGGTAATAATAATAATAGTAGTAATAACAATAAATATAATGGTAATTATAGTAATAAGAATAATAATAAATGTAATAGTAGTAACAAATAATGAAGGTAATACAAATAATAGTAACAATGACAATGCTAGTATCAATAATAGAGAACATTGTAGTTATAATAGGGATAAGAGTAAGAGAGATACGGTACGGATACTTACATAACAAAGGGTTCACATACCATAGCAAAATCATGAATAGGTACAACTATAAGAAGACCAAGTGAATGGACATAAAGATAAATGATCACTATCAATTTTTCCCTCGTAGACAATCCAACATTTTTGGAAATTAGTAAATGGTTTAACTTTCATTTTTACTATTTAGATTTATTTGCCGTGATCTTAGTTATCTTTGATCATGACATTCAGCATTTGAATTATTCATCTATGCAATTTTTCCGTTTAGGTTATTTAGATCATTTAGAATTATTTAATTTTTACTTTATTATTAAGATACTTAGATTATTGGAATTATTTAATTTTATATTTTTATTATGAGGTTTAGATTATTTGAACTACGTAATTTTACATTTTTATTTAGATATTTAGAATAATTTAATTGTACATTTTTATTAGGATAGTTAGATTAGTTGCATTATTTACCACTATAATAATGTTGGGCCAGAACACAAACGGCCTTGTAAATGTTTAAATGAATCGGTAACACACATGCAAATATAACATGCACATTTAAAATTAAACCTATTAAAACACCAATTAACTCTATCAAAATAAGAGAAAGAAAACAATTAAACATAAAATTATAAACACAAAAATAAATTAAAATAATAACAAAATGCAACAAGATCCGCACGAAACAAATATAAACATAACACAAAAACCCAACGATTTTGACCGAAATTTGACAATTTATAAAAATGCAAAATTTCATGAAAATGAAATAAAAATGAAATAATTTGAATTAGAAACAATTCAATTAAAAATCTAAAGAAAAAATTGTCAAATAAAATCTCAAAATAATAAAATTAAAGATTAGAATATACCAGAAAGTTCCAAGGTCAAAATTTGTTTTACTAAATCAAAAAGAACACGCAAGGTTAGGGTCGTACAATAGGTATATATACCGATTCATTTTTACACAATAAAAAAAAATCAGTTTTTCCAAAACTTTGAATCGTTTTAAATCGTTTTAGAACCGTTTTTAAAAACCTATTTTACGATGTAAGTGAGAGTTTTATTTGAAAACTCTCTCCACGTCGCATCCTCGCAACCTCGATAGAGCTCTGCTTGGGTGTCGGCGTGGGGAGAGCAATGTATTTATGATTTTGAATTTTTTGTTGATTGGATTATGTATCGGGTAATTTATATTTGTCTGTTAATAAATTATTTATAATGCATAAATTGTTTTTTTTATTGTCGAAATTTTTCCGGCCCACAGCCAAAGACACATTACAAGTTATTAAAATCAAACATACTATTCGAATTCGTGTAAGTGCGTGAAATATCGCCAATGATTTGTGCCCGTGAAGACTCCGGCGTGCGGAACGCAGGGGTCGGAACGTCAATATTATTCCGTATAGTGGAGGAGAGGGATAAGGAAATGGTCCTTTGGCTGCTTCCTCGTCCCTCAATTTCCATAAACTCGACCTAAACTATCTTACATACGGCTCAAAATCATCACACGAGTAGTCCAGTGGGCACTCATTAACTATAATATGAACACAATGCGCCTAGGATCAATCAAGGGAAGGTGACGGGGAAATAAAGAATCAAAATCGTTGTTATGAGCTTAAAATATGTATAGTAATATAAATGTAAATCACATATAGTTATAAATGTCGTTAATCACAGTTATAAACCCTTGCAGTTATAAACTTCTCAAATCCTAATAAAAAAAAATTAATAAGTTGGTTGAGTAATATTTAAAGTAAAATAGTGATTATAAACTATCTAACATCACGAGGATTAGCAAATTAGGCTCCCTGAGGAAAAGTGAATTAATATTATTAACTAAGAAACTCAACACCACGCTGAACATCGATAAAATACCGCGAAAAGTAAAGTGATGCAGCTAACGTACCGCTTAATACTATGCAAAAATCAACAGTGTTACCCAATTAAACGTAAAATCATACGACCACTCCAAATGCCGATACCGCGTTAAGAATTGCTAGAAATTACTTGGAGGAAGAGATAAAATTGAACAGATATTACGAATTAATACTGATAAATTTTTATTAAATCAAAATACAGCAGTTAACTCGACTACCCCGATAAATTCCCTGGAAGGAAAAGGTAAACATTATTGTTCTAAAATCTCTTAAATGAACATTAAGACACGATAACTAAACCCCACTCAGGTTCCGGTCAACCACAAACATGTATCACCCAAATCAAATTGAAAAACAAAATCGTATTCAATACAAATAAAATGAATTCATCGAGAATAAATTCCAAAGAACACAGTTAAGAGAGATATGAACTAGTTCTTGTTGCGATCATTGGGAGGAGTCACCATCGGATGTTCATACATCGTTAAGAGATAATCATTCCTAACTCGACAAATTTCGCCTCGAATATTGTTAGTGCCCCAAATAGATTTTCCCAGTGTTGTTGGCTAGCTAAGGAACAGAACATAAAAAATAAAATAAACAGTTACAAAATTAAAATTACTATTATAGAAATCTAAAACGATCATCTCGAAAATGTCGCATTGCAAATTTGTAAACGTTGATAGAAATCGTCGATTTTATTTGATTGTCGACTACTAGACTGGTGTGCCGAAATTTTCACTAAGAGTGAGTGAAGAGAAAATATCTCAAATTCTTACAACAAATCACTGACCTTTTAAATGATGATCGTACAAAATTATCTCAGCCTAGACATACCAACGGGTCTTATACATAAACACACACCGATAGTTGTGTGCCTTCCCGGCTAACCAATATATACACCTGGTTAGAGCGAGATCATTAGTCAATTACAAATCTTAATATGCAAAACTATCCAAACAAATCGGGTCGAAGCACGTCGACCAGAGCCCCAGAAGGAGTTACTTCAGTAGATTTCCGCTCGGACATTCAGAGTAAATTAATGTTTATTTTTTTTAAAATTTTCTTTATATATGTAAGCCGCAGAGAGAATTAACCTTATCTGACAGAGATTTGTACAGGACCATGTCAACCTAAGACCATCTCAGAAAAGTTCTTTTAACTCTGCCACAAATTTATTTTGGATTTATAATAAAGGAATATTTGAACGACCATCGTTATCTTCTACTCAATGTTAATCAATGCGGCTAAGAGATATAATTAGATTTATCAAGACCAACAACCACTTACCTGGGTAGTGTGGAAAGAAACCCCATTGGTTCTTTTTTTTTAAAATCTCGTTATTCCAAAGGTCAAGTCCGGATTATGACGGTACTTTATGGGGAATGGGCCGAACGATGATAGTTAACCAGTATCGTTTTTTTTGGTAAAGAATTTTAATAAAACTAATCCGTAATTCAGTGGTAATATCAAATCCGCTTATAACATTAATATTTAAATTATTGAAAGTTGACTCTTCGATCGTATATCATAAAGGTATCACGATATTAAGCCGACCGCTTGGTATTTGTATACATCGGTAATATCGTTATTCACATTTTATGTATTGGAAATTTAGGACAAAATTTGATCATATTATGCTAGTTTACAAATATCATTTTTTCTCATTTTGTAACTATTTAATGTAAATTTTTAAGTTTTAGGTTTTTGCCATTTATGGTTGCTAAGTAGTCGAAGGTGTTCAAATTTATTACTAATAAATTAAAAAATTAGTTTTATCAAAATAAATACAGAAAGTTATATTTCGTCTTACAATAGAAATAAATAAGTAAAATTATACTTTATTTTTATAGAAATAAATACATAAAATTATATTTTGCTTTGCAATAGGGATAAATGAATAGCAAAATGTCAACAGAATAAAATGTTAAAAGCGAGACGAAAAATTTCTTCATAAGAATGCTTGGTTTATGTTTATTGGATACCGCATAGAACTGTCGATAGGT
The DNA here is from genome assembly GCA_022537955.1 of Schmidtea mediterranea. Classification (NCBI taxonomy): domain Eukaryota; kingdom Metazoa; phylum Platyhelminthes; order Tricladida; family Dugesiidae; genus Schmidtea; species Schmidtea mediterranea. The sequence continues at coordinate 52,700,347 of CM039681.1, forward strand.
CCTCTTCAGACATTTCACTATAAATGTACTTCGGAAAATAGGTTTTTCATACCTATAGAATGTTATCGATGGAAAGTGGAACCTATGTTGAGAGTTAAATTCTGCTAAGGAAGATGACAAGGACTCTCCGCTATCGTTTTTTTTGACTATAAGAAGAAATTAAATTTTCTTTGACGATTATTGAATTTCGATAATAAACCCATCTAATCGTGATTTTGTTCAGAAAGATCAGGACCCTTTGTCTACGTTCCCACGCACATTGCCTGGAGACGCGTCTGGCGGGACAGATACCCCGATGTGTCCCAACCAAGAGAAACCCAATGGAACGCCTTACCCTCGGTGGAAAACAATAGGAGACCGTTTATGCAGAGCAGACAAATAGGCGGCCAGAGTCCGGCCCAAGAAATTCATGATCGGGCCCGAGCTCTTCTAGCACGCCTCGAAGACCACAAACGCCGGGTAGACTTCCATGTGATCTGGGCCAGACAATACCTGGCAAACGTGGAAGAAGATATCGCGGCCGGTAGGATCGCCGATACATACAATTATATGCCGCCAGCCAGCTTCAAGCTTACCAGAAATACAAAACGACCAGTTTTTGTATACTATGAGCACTCTCCCGCTCAGCCAGTCTCTGTTGATTATATTCAAGGACACCACCCAGGTCCTCAGCCCAGTGAATGATCCGGCTATGGAGTTGCAATGATCGTATATGATTGAATTCAAAGTTAAATAAATAATTAGTTACCGTTCTTGAGTTTTCCTTGTTTGCTTAGTTAATATTGTAGAATTGTGTGATAAGTTAATAACTCAAGATTTGTAGACAAAAAACTGATAATAATATTTGCAGAAATGGAATCCCAAAAAATTTTACAAGAAGAATTGGAACACGCGAGGGCAGTCAATAAAGGCTTTTATGAACAGATTATCCAGCTGTCCAGAGAAGTGCAGCAGACAAAAGCCACATGGGTGGAGCCAAAGAAAGTCAAACGGGTTTATCAAAGGCTCACGGCAGCACAGAAGGGCTGGATGGAAGAAAAACAACTGAACCAAAGTCTAAAAACACAAATAAGGGGACTGGAGGTTGCACTATATGCCTGTCAAGAAGGGGCAGCTGTAACCTATCCCCTCGTTTTTGCTCCTGCCCAACTCGCCTATCGAGAGTCAACGTCAGAATCAAGGACTACCCCAAAAACTAACACCTATCGACAGGAACGTAAGGAGCGAGCGAAACGCCGAGCCGCTCGGATATCGAACCGTACGTAACGGGATAATCAAATTTTGTTTTTCTGGTAAAATTTGCATGTCAACTTGTGTCAACGGGTGTTGTTGTTTTTATAAAATATATGTTTACCGTTAGGAAATTATCGGTTAAAGTACGTGATGAATGCGAATGATGAGGTTATGGGAAATTATCAGTTAAAGTACGTGATGAATGCGAATGATGAGGTTATAGGAAATTATCAGTTAAAGTACGTGATGAAAGCGAATGATGAGGTTAATGGTATAAGGGACCTAAAAACCGAAAGCGAGCACAGGTCTTCTATCGACAGCTCGTTGAACCCAGAGATCGTTCGGGAAATTATAGCATTAGTAATAGCGCTCACTTTTTGCGGACGATCTACCCACTCGAACACAGTTCCAACGTTGCCTAGCAATGGATGCTGAGTGGTAGCAAATGAATAATTATATGACGTTACCTGGGTAACCACAACATAATTAAAACAAACAATAGTACCCAGTAACCCACCAATAATTTTATTGCGCTATTTAGTTTATTCGAATTATTTATTAAATCATTTTAAATAAGTTTTAGGATTACCCTATAAATGAACGTTTTCAAATGATCAAACCTCGTCATTAATTATAACTAATTAAATTGGTAAATCAATTTACACATATTTTCTGGGTTAGCAATTTGGCTCGAATTCACAAAACTTCATTGCTCGTTTTAGTCCAGTTCTCTTCCAGAAATGCAGATGGTTTAGGTTAGATGTTTGCTGAGTTTATCGGCCAAAGAACGAAACCTCGACGTAATAAATAAACACGAATATCTGTTACGCCCACTGACCAAAACCCACCGGCATGGTATAAATTTTCTAGCAACCCCACGACTACACGGAAAGCAGGCTAATACTAGGACCGACAGCCAGAAGACGAATGAAACGACGTTACGCCAACCCATTAATTTTATTATCAACAGGTACCCATAGCAGTAGCTGGGAGGACGAATACCGCACTACTCTAACAGTACCAACTAGATTTGCCGGGAGATATCGGCAAGCACTATGGGATCGAGAATATCATATCGACTTATGGTACTCCCGAATGGCCGAATCGGAACGGACAAGGAGAAGATGTCGAGGTTCCCAGCATTCCTATCAAAAGGGAGCCGGGCAGAAACTCAGCACGAGAGATCCGGCAAAGGGTGGAAGGCGAACTCCACCGCCTAGAGCAATTGGAGTGGCGGTATCGATATTTGGAAAACGGCAAAAGGAGTATCTCGCCAGGATAAATCGGGATATCGCCAGCGGGCGTATCCCAAGCTCGGACGGGCACTTGCCCACCTATGGAGTGGCCCATGATCATCGGGATCCGGTACTACTAGAAAGCGACGCACCCATCCATCTGGTGGTCCCAAAGAGTCTACTACAACCGGACATTCGGGATATACTGGAGGATCGGGGTGCTGAGGAACATGCCTACTCATTGAGGCGTTATAGGAATGATAACTCATAACCGACTTGAATTTTGTAATGTTTTATTAAATAAATGAGTTGTGGTAAATTATTTTTACTTCATTCAGATAAATCGGAATAATGATATTTTACCCAAAGATTAATTAAAGTAAATATAAATATACTCATTCAGGGATAGTCAAAAAATGAAAATGCCATAATAAAGTCGAGACTATGACTCCCTATTAAACCGCTGAAGTTAACTTTATGATTTATCTGATACCTATTTCCCTTAAGGAAAGTTGATGATGGATGCCATACCAAAGATCAGCAAAGAGTTGACTTACCTCCGCAGAGAAAATACGAATCTGCATCAACAATGTCTCCAATTAAGCCGCGAGTTGCAGCGGATTAGAGCCACTTGGTACGAGCCGGCTAGAGTGAAGCGACTTTACCAAAAGATCGACGCGGTGCAGAAGGGCTGGTAGAAGGAGAGAGCCCTGAACCAAGGCCAGAAGGTCCAGATTCGTGGGCTGGAAGTAGCGGTGGCGGCCAGCCAGGAGGGGCAGGCCGTTACCTATCCTCTGGTGTTTGCCCCGGCCCAAGTAGCCTACAAGAAAGCGACAAGTCTTGTACAACAACCATTTAAATCAAAGTCCCGTGTAAGACCAGGGAAGGCTGAAAGGAAACGGCAAAAGCAGCAAAAATTGCATTGAGACGAGAATTGTTTTTTCGATAATATAATCTTCCTTCTTTTATTTGTTTCCAAGATAAATATATTAACATTGGAAATAAGTCTCTGTGAGGATTATGATAGCACGATTTGAAGTAAAGTGAGTAAGGGGCCTAAAGAAGATAAGACGAGCATAGATCTTCCATCGGTAGCTCACTGAACCAGCTGTAGACCGGGTCTTAGCAGTTTTGGAAACAAAGCTCATCTTTGACGGTCACAGAACCATTGGTTACAGTACCAACGTTGTATAGCAACGGGTAACCAGTGGCAGTCAGGAAATGTTATATGATTGGGGTCAAGGTCACACTAACCACCTCAAACCCCACAATATTTAAAAAATATATTCAAATAACTTTTAATTAATTTAAAATTTTTTTTCTATAAATATTATAATTTTTATTTATATTATAACTTTTGAAAGTAATGTAATTTAAAAATTCAATTACTTTAATAATATTAAAGAAAAGTTTTTTTAAAAAAACAATACATACACATGATTTAACATACGTTAACTATTTAAAAACATTCGTAGTCACAGCACTTTGTACATTAATCTTTGGATCCAATGACCAATCAGACATTTCTATTTCACTTTTACAGCCTCTATTGTTCTCACTAATATTGGTCAAACCCTTCAATCGACAATGCTCTAGAACTCGAGTACAGAGATGACGGGAAGTCTCTCCAATGTATGTGGCATTACACCCATTACATGTAAATTGATAAACGAGATCAGAACACAATCCAACCGGAGTTTTTGATTTATTAATAAACATATTGCGTACCTTACACGAATTAGAGACGATCTTATATTCTAAATTTCTCATCTGTTTACTTAACTTCCTTTTATAATTTGTAAAAATCTTCAGAGTATGGAAATACTAACACATACTTAGGCTCAATTTTTTATATCCATTTTTACTATTATTTAGATCAATACTCAATTCACACTCATTTGACAAATTACACTCCGACTTTCCAAAACATGGATCCTTAAGATTTTTAATCAATTTGTCAATAGTCTCTTTTATCATCAAAAATAAAAATGATTTAGAATACTCATTTTTTATCAAAAACTCAACCAATTTATCAATACTATTTACCGAATTAGCAGAAATAGAAGATAAAGACCATGAACATGGTCTAGACAAAGATGTTAACGAAAAGACCATGGAATCTTTACAGAAGGTCGACGGGCAATTTGAAGAGAAAATTCACCAACGTTTTTACCCGATAGCAAGGTATTAGCTGAAAAACAACTCAAAAGTCTACTGCGAAAATTGGACAATGAAAGGATCATGGCGGAGTAGGATGGCATTGTTGAAGGTCATCGGAAGAAAAGATACATTACAGTGGCCAAGGAGAATCGGGGGGAAATGAAGAACTAATGGATTTTACACCATTTCCAGGTTATCAGACGTGACAAACGTGCGAATTGTGTTTGATGCAGCAGCAAAAAGTTATGGAACAGGGCTTAACGACATGGTAGAGAGTGGACCAAAACTACAGAATGACATATTCGATATCTTCATTCGATTTCGAAGGTTTTCAGTCGCACTAGTTTGAGATATTGCAGAAATGTGCTTGCAGGTAAAAATTGCATCGGAAGATAAGCCGTATAATCGATTTCTATGGGAGAAAGATGGGAAGTTGGTCAAGTACGAGTTTGACCGCTTGATTTATGATTTAAACGCCTCACCGTTTTTAGCTCAACTTGTAGCACAAGAGAATGCGAAAATTTTTGCAGATGAGAACCCGAATGTAACTGAGACGATCTGCAAATCAACTTATATGGACGATACAATGGATTCTGTGGACTCAGTAGACGAAGGGATGGAGTGTAAAAATGACTTGATAATGATGTGGAGTAACGCTGGAATGCAAGCCAGGAAATGGCTATCGAATTCACAAAAGAATAATGGAGACTATTCCTGTGAAAGAGAGAGCAAAAACGTTGAATATTGAGAAAGAGATGGCAATGTCCATTAAAACTTTAGGGTTGAAATGGTATTCCAGTAGTGATGAATTTAGCTTTGAGGAAAATCTGCCAAATGATGAATATCCAACTAAAAGAAAGGTTTTAAGTATTATGGCGAGAATCTTCGATCCATTAGGTTTAATTGGCCCTCTTATTATTCGAGGAAAGATGATAGTACAGAAGTTGTGGGTATTAGGTCTTGATTGGGACGAAAGGTTATCGTGTGAATCGATTAAAGAGGGCTGATGATGCGTATCATCTTGGAAAGCAGCGAATTTCGAGATGCTTGAGAAGCAAAAGATGTAATAATTGGAAACTTCATGTATTTTCCGATGATTTGACTACGGCCTATGGGTCAGTAATATATTTACGTGTAGAAACAGAAACTGGGTATAGAAGCATTCTGATTGCATCAAGGGCTAAGGTAGCTCCAGTTCAAATAGTAAGCGTCCCGCGATTGGAACTTATGGTAGCTTGTGTTGGAATTAAATTAGCTAGGAGAGTTTCAGGGATTTGACCACAATTGACCATTGGATCCGAAGCTATGCAACATTGTTCAAATCGTTTATCGCCAACCGAATCGGGTTTATACAAGGGTTGGGGTTATAATAAAACATGAATAAAAATAATAAAAGTTTAAAATTATCAAAATCAATTAAAGTTAATTAAAATTTTGGAAAAAGTAAAAGTCAATATTTTTAGGGGGAAAAAGTGGTAACCGGTAGCAAATTTGATTTTGAAGACGAATAAAATACTATTAGATTGAGATAAGGTTTATTGAAGGGTCGGGAGCCCAAAAACAAATTAATTAATTAATTTAATTATTTAATGACAAACTCATTAATCAAGAGCCACCAATCTGAACGTCAGCCTAAAAGGTTTCCCAGGAATTAGGAAAATGGGCAATAAATTGTCCGAACGGGAAAAATTGTTTCCCTAGCAGTAATCCAAATTAATGGGAACCCAAAAATTTATAAAAGGAACTGACAACAAAATAAGTTGCCAGTTGGTCGAAGAGAAAATCTAAAGAGTTGGAGAAACGAGTTGAAAGCAGTAAACTGATAAAGAAGTTAATCAGATTGCAATGATTTATTTCGTGATACCCTTAGGGTGTTTACGAGAAATAAACAATTGTATCTTGTGGTGAATATTTGTGAAGATTTCTTTGTTGGAATTTTGTCTTATTGATTATTGAACACTAGGAGTCGGATTGAGAGACCTATTCATCGTCAAATATTTAATATCCCAACACAAGAAAGCACTGTTACAAAGCAGTGGAACTATGTACCGACAAGATGAACCCAACGGATCTAGTATCCAGAGGACTGTCGGCAAAAGAATTAATTAATAATGAATTGTGGTGGGAAGGTCCTGAATATTTAAGAAATGACGAACAAGACTGGCCGAAATTCAAGATCAATGAACATGAAAAAAAAGAGATGGCCAGAACAATTGAGCAAGTAAGAAAGGGGAATACCGATTGCTTTCAAGAAAAAACCTTTTCGTCTTGGAAAAGGTTAGTCCGAGTTCGAGCATGGGCTGAAAGATTTGTTTCAAACACGAGAAAAATAAAATTAGAAGAATAGAAAGCAGGAGAGTTGATATTGATGACGCTGTGTTGACACCAAGGTGTCAAGTGGGGGGGGGGGAGGATGTTTAATCTTGAAATAAAGTTCATTTTATTTTTTATGTAAAATTTACTTTTAGTTTTTATGTTGTTTATTCGAGTTAGTGTGTATTAGTTTTTTTGGGCGGAATTGTAAATTTAAAATTGGGTTTTAATTGTGGTTAAAGTTGGAGAATTTGTAGTTTGAATTAATTTTAATAAATTAAATTGCTAACAATAAAACGAATTTGTCTAATAAAGAAAACATATTTTAAAAATGTTTCATATTATCGATAAGAATTTATCCAGTAGTTATTCGGAATCAGAAGATTTTTCAGCGGAAATAATGAAAATTGATATATAGAGAAAATGTTTTAAAAAATCCTCTTGATTATGATTCTCATTGGAAGTTAATTAATGCACTAAAACATTCAGAAAAGATGATTGAAGCAAGAGAATCAAGAGAAACTATGCATATTTATTATCCATTGTCTCCTGAAATGTGAATTGATTGGATCAATGATGAAAAGTTTATTAATTCAGACAAAGATTTCATACGTTCTCTATTCATTCGTGCAATTGAAGATTATAGAAGTGTCGATGTATGGTTTGAATATTGCCAATTTATGTTAGGATATTTAACTGATAAAGAAGAAATTGGACAATGTTTTGAAGTTGATATTGCTCAAGTTGGTACTCATTTAACCAAAGGATACTTAATAAGGGGGACTTATCTTATTTATAAAAAATCACTTTTGTAGATGATAGTAGTAATGAACAAAAGGAACGAATATATTAATTATATTTAAGATCTCTCTTTACAAAGTAATGATGAAACATTAAAAGTATCTCTTGAGTGGAATCAAGAGAATAGGGAATGGGAAAATGTAATGGCAGTATGTAAAGTGGTAAGATTTACGATTGTATATCATATAACACTAGAAGTCATTGGAAGTATATAATTATGGAAACAATTTGGAATACAAATACTGTGGCCGCAGAGGGATGAAGTCCCAGTAGTAGGATGTGAGACCGTCAGATACAACCCCACATTGGCTTACGTAACTATTACATAACATTTGACCTCTGCATACGCTGTTGCTACCTGGAGATTGACCTCTGTCCACTAGTTGCTACTTAGTAATTGAACTTTGGTCAATGACCTCATGATTACGTCACTTGACCACTGGTCAGTCACACACTTATTATGTCACTGGCCACTACTCGGAGACATACTTATTATCAAACTCATTATGTAACGTAGTTGTGGACCAACACACCTATCTTCTAGAACCTTCCACACACCTACCTTCTAGAACCTTCCATTCTTAAACATTTCACACACACACACACCAACCAACGATCAACGATCCATACCCATCCGCACCGATCCACACCGATCCACACCGATCCACACCGATCCACACAGATCAGCACCCATCGTAGACTTAGCAAAATCACTCACTAGTACTTCCATTCTTAAACATTTCACACACACACTACAACCAACGATCAATGATCCATATCCATCCGTACCCATCCGCACCGATCCGCACCGATCCACACATATCAGCACCGATCAGCACTGATCATCGCACAACACGATTACAACTACGTCTACGACTAAGTCGTAGACTTAGCAAAATCACTCACTAATACTATTTAAAATTTTATTAAATATAACAAGTTTATTTCACAGTGAAAAGAATATGCTCAACATGAAGCATGCAATTCATACTGCAATCGTAGTAGAGAAGGATGAATTCAAATGTAAGTTATCAAGTATTTGATCAATCAGTCTCTTCTGCAATCGGCGTCTTCTGAATTTTCTTTTGCTTGATCTGCAGTAATAAATACTACGAACTAAGCTCTGATTTGATTTTCTAAGTTTTCTAAATTCAATTACGACTTTTACAAAGGCAAAAGTCAGGTTAATAATATTGAATTTAAAGATAAATTACAAATGTAGTCTGAATCATTTCAAACAAAAAAAATAATTCTGATCTCAATGAAAAAGTTTAAGTTAGTTTAAATATCCATTATTTTAAATTAATTTGCAGAAGTCTGGTAGAATGCCGTGCACATGGTAATACCATATTTTAGCTGAGCGCAGGATATTGCTCATTGCACATTCTTTAAGCAGACCTTCTGTTTGAAGTGGTTCAATCCCAAGTTTACAAATCAGATCATAAGTTGATGGAGGAATCGACCCTAATGCTCCAATAATACAAGTGTAAAGCTCTACCTGATAATCAGGTTTGACTACCTGTAATTCACTCTGAAGCAAGCTATATTTCTCAATATTTGCCTTATCAGTCAACTCAAAATGTGAAACAGAATCCATTGGACACTTAATATCAATCATGAATATTCTTTTTCTTTCAGTATCAGTTATTATAAGATCGACGCGTTGTTTAGAATTCAGGACAAGAGAACAAGAATGATCAACCACGACAATAAAATTAGGATTTTTTAGATTATTCGTTATTATCTTTAGGCAGTCATTGTGTCTCTCTTATGTCAGAATTTGGTGAATCTTACATGACTGTAAGGCATGAGACATAGTTTCATCCTCTTTCTCACAACGTCTACAAAGTCTAGAATCCCCTTTTCTATTAGGCTTTGCATTGATGTTAAGTGTATTAGTTCGCGCTCGATGTATAAAGTTCCCTGCAAATTCGCCAAGTTTACTTTTAAAAATTGCTTTATTTATTTGAGGAGATAATTTTATAGCCGCTGCAATCATGTCGCTTTTATTACTCAGTTGCCACTTTTGCATACATGAGTCGTACAATGCAAATTGAAATATCTTAGAAATTGCTTTTCGAAACTTAGTCGTAAGTATGAAAGTTTCATGACTCTTTGTTATCAGATATAAAAAAGCTTGCTCTTTAACAATATGAAAAGATACGGAAATTGAGTGTTCTCTTTTAAAGTAAATTATTGAAGTACGTGCACGTTGAAATCTCGTTTTCTTTCCACATGATTCAATTTAGTTTCAGCACCATTAATCCAATCAAAACTTTGTCGTAATGTAGGCTCTTTGATTCCAAGACGAGGACTGGTTACAAACTTTAGAGAGTCAATATTAACTTTTCTCGAGTAATCGCAATTGGAAGTAAAGAGTCGGAAAAAGTGCACAATTGTTTGAGTATGATATTCATCAAGCAAATCGAGACACGAAGCTCCACCATTTTCAGTTGAGTTGTATAAATAAACTGTCTCAGAATTATGCGGCAAGTTCAAAATTCTTCTCAGATGGCCACGCAATTTACTTGAGTTATTGCCACAGAAATTAGTTTTTCCTTGAGAAGCTGATAAAGCCATAGTTTTAATTTCACGTGTTTGGAATGCAAATGTTAGTCGAGAATGAATAAAAATCTTGTAGGCCTTGAGTTTTTGCCAACCAGATAAACCGGAATCTGCAACTTTTTTTGTGTCACTAACAACTTTATCAAGAATTGCATAGGGACTTTGATCATTGTCCTCGCCTACTGGAACACCAAGATATTGATAAAATTCTTTTGACAACAACTTTTTGATCTCCTTTTCATTTATCAAGATCTCACCATTGATGTTAACTCTGGGAAGCTGCATGTATCCACACTTCTCCGATCGGTATTCAAATCCTATTTCTATAGCAGCTTCAACAGCAGCATCAACAATTTTTTGAAGGTTCTCGACATTGCTTGCAACAAGTGCATAGTCATCTGCATAAGCTAGAACTTGAACGGGCGAATCACCAATAATAAATTGTTCAATACATGATCTACTTATTGCTTCAAGAACAGGATTAATGGCAATCGAGAAAAGAATCATTGAAAGAGGACATCCTTGTTTAACTCCTTTTTTGATTGAAAGGTTAGGTGTTACAATTGGGCCACAGCTGTAGAAAGATTGAGTGTCGGTGTAAAGTAATTTGACAATAGTAATAAATTCTTCGCTAACGGCAATAGTTTTCAGAACACTCCACAAGTAGTCATGAGGAAAACTTCCAAATGCGCCCTTAATATCTAACCAAGCAATAGCTAATGGGGAATTCTTGCTATATTTCGAATGCTCAAGTGCAGAAGAAAGTATTGAATTGTGCTCGACACAACCTTCATGGACAGAGCCACCTTTTTGCCCAATATGCAAAATATCGTTACAAATCACCCATGATGTTAGGCGTGTAGTTAAAATAGACGCAAAGACTTTATAAATAACAGACAGCAGAGCTATTGGTCGCCAAGATGAAACTTTATCATAATTATCTGTCTTATCAGGTTTCGGAATTAGTATAGTCTTGAAAGTTTTCCAGCTAGTCGGAATGATTTTACTACTGATGATTTTATTAAACAGGAAACTTAACAAAATACCTTCAGGGTCAAGAAGAGCAAGATCTTTGTATTGAATACAATCAATACCAGGTGAAGTGTTATCAGCTCTCTTTAATTCGTAAATAACTTCAAACGGTAAAATATCTACAAGATTGAGGACATTTGTCGTGCTTCGACAATCTTTAAGAATTTTATTCCATGAATTCGATACTGGGTCCTCGTGGCTAAATTGGTTCAGAATATCCTGAATTTCAGGCCTGACAGTGACTGGTAAGTCATTAATAATTTTATAAAAAGTTAGTTTCATATTAATTAAAAATTCTGATCTACTTTTATATTTACTTATTATATTTGAGTTTTGTTTACTTCCTAGGTATGGTTCGTGGGATTTAATTTCAGTGAAATTATTTAAGTGAGGAATTTGTCGAATAATGCTTTCAACTATTTGGTTAACATCAGCATTTTCAAGACTAATAATTAATTCAAATACTTTATTTTTACGCTGTTGTAAGTCAAATTTAATTGTTTCTTTTGCTTTTGTTAAAATTTTCTCTTTATCTTTGTTATTGATCTCAGAAACAATTGGAAGAACAGAGTTGATAATTCTTGCTATTTCTCTCAAATTAATGTTTTCAAGGGACATATCATGTGCATAGTTTTTGATGAAAGCACATATTAGAATTTTACTGAGCAAACCTGAACCACAAACATCATGTGGACATTTGCCTGCTCTAATGGCACAACCACGTGAGTTTCTTATTTCATTTATTTTAGTAACTAATACTTTACAAATAAATGTATAGTTTAGGCTGACATCAAGTGTTGTTGGATCCAGAAAGTAATGCTCGTCAGTGTTATAATCAATTACCATTAGTGTTTCCCGAGACTTTGGTGGAGCAAAAATGGCAAATACAACTTTCGCGTTTTGGAGGCACTTATAATTCAAATGTTCATTCAAATAATGAGTACAATCGTCAAGAATAGCAGTACACATTGTGAAACCCAAAAGAACGAAGTCTGTTGATAAACTTAAATTATTAAAATATTTTATTAAAATGCTGTCGGTAATCTTTCCATTTATTAAATTTAAATTTAATGAAATTTCAACACACTCTTTAGTGTTGATATCATCAAGTAGCTTATATATTTTATCATGTTGAAAATCCCGATCTAAAATCAATTTTTCCAAAAACACAATGAAAGCAGTGGCATGAAAAGTTGGATCATCTGAAATGAAGCAGCGGTGGAGAATACCATGATTTATTTGAAATTTTATTTTCATACTCAAGAGAAAACTATTTAAATAATCCGTAAAGTTTCCTCCTATTTCGGTTAGTCTATCAGAAATATCAGTCTTTCGAAAATCGAAAATATTACAAGTCATACGACGGGTCGAATAGAGAAGTAAACACCAATAATTTTCATTGGGAATTATGCTAATGACATGTTGAACGTCTTTGAACTGCCGAAAGTTGACGTTCTCAATGATATAATTATTATTTTGGGCTATTAAATTGATAGTTAGATATATGGAAAGAACAAGTATATTAGTATTGCTTTTAAACCATTTACTTAAGAGGAATGACACACATGGCTTTTGAAATTTTGGTTTAATATTAAAACTGTTATTGATGTTTCGTTTTTGTTTTTCAAGAGTAAGCGCAATTGCTTTTTTAAAATTGATTCCCATCAAATTATTTTTAGGAAGGCCCCACCGATAACTTGGGATACTTTGTTTGAGCCAAAAATTTGAAAATCATGCACCTCTCGTCTTATCCCATCAATAAAATTGTTAGGAAAAGTGTCCAAACCTTGACTTATAAGAATTGCATAAGCACAAATAAAAGGACCGCAATCAAAACTGTTCTCTTGATATATAAGATTTTGGAAAGGGTGACAAGATGAAGCCACTTGAAGTTTGAAAATCTTATTTAAAGCAATGGTAATCTTAAGAGTAGCTTGTTTATTTTTAAACAGATTTCTATTTGCAAATATTGGGTCAATAAAATATGACTCAAGCAACGATTTGCTATACACAAATAAAATCCAATGGGCATTGTTTATATTTAGCGGACAAAGAATAACCTCAGCTTTAAATACTGCATCTGGAATTGAGATAATATTTTCTTTAATGTCTGAAGATAGAATACTAATAATAAAGCACGGTAAATGTGCAAATTTAGGATTACTGATATGCCGTTCAAGGTATTGGTCAATGTCATCGTCGGTAAACCACACTTTTGGATCACGAAGTTTAGTATTTTTTAATTTAGTGCATTCTGCATCAGTCTCTTCAGAGATTGTGGCAGATTCTAAGACTGATGCTGGCACGTACCTTCACTTGGACATTGCTTTTGACACTTTTAGATTTTGTCTAGTCATCATTTTTTTATTTTCTGTAATTTTTAATTCCAAATAAGATACAGCTTCCTCGTCAATATCAACAGTTAAAACTACTTTATTTTCGTTATTTGTTACGTTAGAACTACTTCCTTTATTAAAGTTATTAATTTTATCGGTGAGTTCGACAGAGTTAACATGTTCTTCATAAGTTATAAAATTTTCAAGAGATTCAATGAGATCAAAAATAATCAAGCTCATTTCCTTAGTACAGTTTTTCCGACATTTCATTGATATCTGAAAGTCGTCTCTATTTTTAAGTAGAAATTTTTTCTTATCTCTAATAACAAAATACAATAATCTTTTTGACGTAACTGTAACATTATCGTCACTTTCAGGACGAAAATCATTGATGTAAGTAAGGAGCGAGCCTATCATACTCAATCGGTTAGTTTTTTCCGAAATTGTTTTATTAAATAAATTAAATAAATTATTTATTCTTTTAATTGTAAGTGGTGAAATTATATTTTTTAACTTATCAATTTCGCCATTAAGTAACCACTTTTTATATTTAATTAGTTTTTCTTGACAACTAAATTTAAAATAGGAAGTAGAAGGAATTTGATCAGTTAATTCAGACCCCCATATTTCAAGAGTATCAATTATCAACGAATTGCATTTTTCACTATCAATAATAGAATGTAATAGTAAAACATTACGGAAATAATTTAAAACATAAGTACCATATGTTATGTTATGTTATGTTTTGTTAGGATTTGAATACCGATCGGAGAAGTGTGGATACATGCAGCTTCCCAGAGTTAACATCAATGGTGAGATCTTGATAAATGAAAAGGAGATCAAAAAGTTGTTGTCAAAAGAATTTTATCAATATCTTGGTGTTCCAGTAGGCGAGGACAATGATCAAAGTCCCTATGCAATTCTTGATAAAGTTGTTAGTGACACAAAAAAAGTTGCAGATTCCGGTTTATCTGGTTGGCAAAAACTCAAGGCCTACAAGATTTTTATTCATTCTCGACTAACATTTGCATTCCAAACACGTGAAATTAAAACTATGGCTTTATCAGCTTCTCAAGGAAAAACTAATTTCTGTGGCAATAACTCAAGTAAATTGCGTGGCCATCTGAGAAGAATTTTGAACTTGCCGCATAATTCTGAGACAGTTTATTTATACAACTCAACTGAAAATGGTGGAGCTTCGTGTCTCGATTTGCTTGATGAATATCATACTCAAACAATTGTGCACTTTTTCCGACTCTTTACTTCCAATTGCGATTACTCGAGAAAAGTTAATATTGACTCTCTAAAGTTTGTAACCAGTCCTCGTCTTGGAATCAAAGAGCCTACATTACAACAAAGTTTTGATTGGATTAATGGTGCTGAAACTAAATATAATCATGTGGAAAGAAAACGAGATTTCAACGTGCACGTACTTCAATAATTTACTTTAAAAGAGAACACTCAATTTCCGTATCTTTTCATATTGTTAAAGAGCAAGTGTTTTTATATCTGATAACAAAGAGTCATGAAACTTTCATACTTACGACTAAGTTTCGAAAAGCAATTTCTAAGATATTTCAATTTGCATTGTACGACTCATATATGCAAAAGTGGCAACTGAGTAATAAAAGCGACATGATTGCAGCGGCTATAAAATTATCTCCTCAAATAAATAAAGCAATTTTTAAAAGTAAACTTGGCGAATTTGCATGGAACTTTATACATCGAGCGCGAACTAATACACTTAACATCAATGCAAAGCCTAATAGAAAAGGGGATTCTAGACTTTGTAGACGTTGTGGGAAAGAGGATGAAACTATGTCTCATGCCTTACAGTCATGTAAGATTCACCAAATTCTGACATAAGAGAGACACAATGACTGCCTAAAGATAATAACGAATAATCTAAAAAATCCTAATTTTATTGTCGTGGTTGATCATTCTTGTTCTCTTGTCCTGAATTCTAAACAACGCGTCGATCTTATAATAACTAATACTGAAAGAAAAAGAATATTCATGATTGATATTAAGTGTCCAATGGATTCTGTTTCACATTTTGAGTTGACTGATAAGGCAAATATTGAGAAATATAGCTTGCTTCAGAGTGAATTACAGGTAGTCAAACCTGATTATCAGGTAGAGCTTTACACTTGTATTATTGGGGCATTAGGGTCAATTCCTCCATCAACTTATGATCTGATTTGTAAACTTGGGATTGAACCACTTCAAACAGAAGGTCTGCTTAAAGAATGTGCAATGAGCAATATCCTGCGCTCAGCTAAAATATGGTATTACCATGTGCACGGCATTCTACCAGACTTCTGCAAATTAATTTAAAATAACGGATATTTAAACTAACTTAAACTTTTTCATTGAGATCAGAATTATTTTTTTTGTTTGAAATGATTCAGACTACATTTGTAATTTATCTTTAAATTCAATATTATTAACCTGACTTTTGCCTTTGTAAAAGTCGTAATTGAATTTAGAAAACTTAGAAAATCAAATCAGAGCTTAGTTCGTAGTATTTATTACTGCATAATTTATATTTGCAATGCCGGATGACGAAGCCGATGAATCATCATATCAGATCAAGCAAAAGAAAATTTAGAAGACGCCGATTGCAGAAGAGACTGATTGATCAAATACTTGATAACTTACATTTGAATTCATCCTTCTCTACTACGATTGCAGTATGAATTGCATGCTTCATGTTGAGCATATTCTTTTCACTGTGAAATAAACTTGTTATATTTAATAAAATTTTAAATAGTATTAGTGAGTGATTTTGCTAAGTCTACGACTTAGTCTTAGACGTAGTTGTAATCGTGTTGGTCGATGATCAGTGCTGATCGGTGCTGATATGTGTGGATCGGTGTGGATCGGTGCGGATGGGTATGGATCGTTGATCGTTGGTTGGTGTGTGTGTGTGTGAAATGTTTAAGAATGGAAGGTTCTAGAAGGTAGGTGTGTGAAAGGTTCTAGAAGATAGGTGTGTTGGTCCACAACTACGTTACATAATGAGTTTGATAATAAGTATGTCTCCGAGTAGTGGCCAGTGACATAATAAGTGTGTGACTGACCAGTGGTCAAGTGACGTAATCATGAGGTCATTGACCAAAGTTCAATTACTAAGTAGCAACTAGTGAACAGAGGTCAAATGTTATGTAATATTTACGTAAGCCAATGTGGGGTTGTATCTGACGGGCTCACATCCTAATCTTTCACACACCTACCTTCTAGAACCTTCGGTACGAATCGGTACGGATTGTTGATAGTTGGTTGTTGTGTGTGTGTGTGAAATATTTAAGATGGAAAGGTTCAAGAAGGTAGGTGTTTGTGGTCCACAACTGCATGACATAATTACAGTAATTTAGGTGTGTGGAAGTATCTAGAAGGTAGGTGTGTGGAAGGTTTTAGAAGGTAGGTGTGTTGGTCCACAACTATGTGACATAATAACGGTTAGCTAATAAGTATGTCTCCGAGTAGTGATCAGTGACATAATAAGTGTGTGACTGACCGGTGACATAATAAGTGTGTGGCTGACCAGGGGTCAAGTGACGTAGTCATGAGGTCATTGACCAAAGGTCAATTACTAGGTAGCAACTAGTGGACAGCGGTCAATCTACAGGTAGCAACAGCGTATGCAGAGGTCAAATGTTATGTAATAATTACGTAAGCTAAGGGGGGTTTTATCTGACGGGCTCGCATCCTACTACTAGTACCCAGTCATGAGTACATGTGTAATATTGATGCAAAATTTGGGAAGCCTATAACAGGAACAGAAAGATTCTACAGAACAAGAAAAGAATTAAAAGTGAACTATATGGTATTAAGAGAAATTATAAAGAATAACCAGAATGTTTTTATGGCAAATAAATGGGACATCGGTTGCACAATGTTGCTGAAACATAAAATAGATATACGCTGAAGCCCAATAAATATTAAGCCACGAAGTCAACCAATTCATTTGGAACCAAAGATTGAGGAAGCTATACAGAATCTGTTTAAACTGCAATATTAAGAAATGTAATTCATCATGGAATATACCGCTGGATTGTGTTTGGAAGGATGAGAAACAATACATCAGATTATGTCTAGATTTCAGACAATTAAATCTGGTTACTGATAGGCAAGCGATTCCAATGCCAAATATAGCGGAGATATTAGATAGATTAGAAGGAGCAAAGCATTTTACTTCAATAGACCTGGGAAATACTTATTATCAGGTAGAACTGGAAGCAGTCGAAAGAAAAGGCAGCATTTTCAACAACAACAGGTCAATATTGTTTCAACAGGATGCCGTTTAGTATAGCTGCAGGGCCAGGAACGTTTCAGGAGTAAATGATAAAAGTACTGGACAACATAAAAAGGACAGTGATTTATTTGGATGATATTTTAATTTTCAAAGAGACAAAAGAGCAACATTATGGGGTTCTGAATGAGGTACTAGAAAGAATTGGAAGAGCAGGTTTGAGAGTAAAACCAGAAAAATATTTTATACTTATCCGACAACTAAAGTTTTTAGGACATATTATTAATAAGGATGGCATAAAAACAGATCGATCAAAACTAGAAGCAAGTCATTTGAGAAGCAAAATTGTAAAAAGAATCTTAGAAGCTTTCTGGGTATGTAATTATTATAGAAGATTTATCAAAAACTATGCTAAGAAAGCCAGAACTTTGGAAGAACTATGTGGAAAGAATATTGTGAAATTAATATGAACAGAAAACTGTGAAAAGGCTTTTAACGATATGAAGAAAGCATTGACGGAATCACATGTTTTGGAATATCCAGATTTTACAAGAAATTTTATACTAGATACAGACGCTAGTTTTGATACAATTGAGGCTGTACTATCACAAAGAGATAATAATGGTTACGAAAAGGTAATGCCATACGGGTCACACGCAATGAGTAGTCATGAGAAAGGGTATTGCATTACGAGAATGGAGCTGCTTGCTGTTTACTATTTTTGCCAACATTTTAATCATTACCTTTACAGCAAAAGATTTACGTTGAGAACGAACCACAAAGCAATTACGTTTATGTTATCTACGAAAAAGCCAATAACTGCGAAATTTCAAACGTGGATCAATTATCTCAGTAGTGAATCACGCAAATGCAGATGCATTATCGAGAAGTACTTGTGGGACTTGTACACAATGTCTACTGAGTGACGAGAATGCTAAGACTGAAAAAATAAAAACACGGCGTAAAAACATGGTAAAGAAAATTGTAAGTTCTAAATGGCAACAAGACGATTTAGAAAGAAAAAGTATATTATTGCAATAATTGATCAATATAGCAAGTACATTTCATTGTCAGCAGTGAATAAACAAGATGAGAACACGATAAATAACAAATAAATATTAAAGTTCGGAGCATTAAAAGAGATTCATGTAGATTGTGGAAAAGCATTTACGTCAAAAGTAATAAAGGATTTCACAGAATCAATGGGAATCACAATATGTTTTTGGAGTCTGTATCACATAATACAAATAGAAGTGTTGAAAGGCAATTCAGAACACTAAGAGATTATGTAAACGCATCACTAAAAGAAGGGACTTGGACTAGTTGGTCATATATCTTGCCAGAAATTGAATCCACACTGAACACAACGTTTCAAAAAACAATTGGAAAAAGTCTAACGGAGGTGGTATTCGGAAGGAAAATATACAGAGAACTATGGTACAGTAATAACCCAGTAGATCAAGCCACGAAAAAACACATGAGAAAATTATAACTAGGAGAGAGTTCAAAGTAGAAGATTCGGTACTAATTAAAGTAAAAGCAAGGTCAAAAGATAAAGACAGATACGAAGGACCATAAGAAGTGATTCAGAAGATACATGATAGACGATATTCGTTACGAGACGCCAATGTAAGATAGGTTCAAAAGAAACGTAGAGAAGATGAAAGGAATTCTTTAAGAAGGGGGGTGTGATGTTATTAATGCATAATTATCAACAGACAAAAATTAGGTTTTAAAATGTTTAAATTATTATCAAATTATTAAATTATTATATTAAGTATTAAATAAAAATAAGAACGTTATGATAAATTTATATTTTAAATTATTTGATTATTTAAATTATTATTAAATTATTATTTTATTAAAAAATATAAGGATATTATTATAAATTTATATTTTAAATTATTTAATTATTTAAATTATTATTAAATTATTATTTTATTAAAAAATATAAGGATATTATTATAAATTTATATTTTAAATTATTTAATTATTTAAATTATTATTTTGAATGAATTTAAAATTTAAAATAAAAATAAATGCCGTTGTTATTTTGTTTAAATACTCGGAAATATGAAAGATATAATTTTAATTTGAAAAAAGTTTGAACTTTGAATGAATAAAAATTTTGAATTAAACTAAGATGTTTTCACAACATCTAAAATACATAAAATATTATTAAATTGTTGAGTTACTGTTGCATTAAAACATTAAAGCTTATCTTTGTTATTTTTGAACATTAAATATCTTATAAAATGAGCAGTGGTAAATAAAAAATCGAAATTGTAGAAAAGGTGCAATGCAACTTGTCATACATAAATTTTGTTTTAAGAAATACATAAAATATTATTAAATTGTATTTGTTTAAAAAATGAACTAAAACATTAGAAAGCAAAGATATTCATTTATATTATTTTCAATTTTGTCATTGATTGTTAAAAACACAAATGTTTTAATCAATTCAATATTTGAATTTCCTCGATGATTTGTGCTCCTTCAATTGTAAATCTATTTGTCAAAGGCCCAATTTTTTCTGGAATTGTCAAAGGCGTACGGAGAACCGATTTTGCTCCACCAAACTTTGAAATTATTTCATCAACTCTCTTTTCGACCATTTTGGTAAGGAAATCATCGGGAAGAAACATTTGAAGTTTGGATAATTCGTTTTCAGTTTTCTGACTAATAGGCCATCTCCACAGCTCATATAAGGGACACAAATTCATTCCGGATATTTCAGAAGTAGTTTTTATCCACAGCTGAATTTTGTCTTCATCAGAAATGTTTCCAAGTTCATTTTTTAAAACATTGTATCGACGAAATACTTGAGCAAAAAACTCCCATCCAAAACTATTTCGTTGTTGCGCATAGATAGCTAAAGCTAAGAAATCATTTTCCTTCCAATTTTGAAATGTGCCATTATTTATGTGGTCTACTAGATCCTTAACATAAAGTTTTTCTGGAACCCATCCATTGGTTGGAGACCAAGAGCTTTTATTAGTCATAGATTCAATAGCCACTAATGTGAAAATGTTATTGGTTACTTCACCGACTCCGTTGAAAGTAAATATGGATTCTTGTAAATTATGTCCGACCTCATGCATCAAGCCCCATTCACCATCAATGTTGAGATTATACATGTGGAAAAAATAATCTTTTTCATTAGCGGGATTTGTGACCCAGAATATCTTTGTGCCGATAGGATATCCTGAATGCATATATCCAGCTCCAATTTGTATATCCGCTGATACCATTTCTCTACGGCTTGAAGCAATTGTTCTTCCTATCAAATGGAATTCTTCCTTCACCATCACATCGAACAATTCTAAAAACGAATTTGGATCAGCTAAATTACGAATAGCATTTGATGATAATACGAATACAAGAGTGTCACTGGCTACAACTGCCCATGGGGAAACTAAGGTTTGCTTGTGGATCCAATCTTTTATATCTTTTTTGTTTCTCCTATCAAATAATGGTATTTCTACGACATTATTGAATGTGATTTCAACTTTATCATTATCTTCATCACAAGAAATAGAAAGCAATCCACCAAACGAAAATGAAAATATTTCCACTTTGTTTCTTTCAATAGAAAATTCTACATAAGTTTTAGGCCATTTATACATTTCAGGTTTCTCAGATACGTCAAAATGGTGATAATTAATGAATATGCGGCAAAATTGAGATTTTGATTGCGTAATTTTAACTGAAATATCCACACGGGGAATTGCATAAAGTCCAAGCTGGGCAACTTCTTTGTGATAAATAAGATTGAGTCTCATTTTAATGTCCTTCAATGGAATATCATTCGAATGAAATTTTCCTGGATAAAATGATAATCCAGGAACAATTATCCTTTTTCCAAAAGGTGAAGCTAAAATAAAGTTGAAAAACCTAAGTAGGCTTTTATTTGATTCGTCAGTAAGACCAACTTCCCAACAAGGAATTAGACCTTTAATAAGTGGTAAATAATTCGAGTATAGGTCAAAAATGCTTTCTCTTATTAAATTAAAGTTTATTTCACTCAGAACCTTTTCAACTGGAATTTTAGAAATTATGTCCACAATAGCACCTGAAACATTTTGTAGGGTGTTCGCATTTAATTTAGCATATTCAAGCCTTTGATACAACGGCATGGTGTATACTGAATGTTTAGTAACGGTTTTCCAATTATTGTCAGCATAAATAAGTGATGGCCAAACACCAGCCGCTTGAAAAAGAATTTTCAATTCACTTTCGAAAATATTCTTTTTGTAATAATCATATGCCCATGGCTTCACGCCAATAATTATCCTTAATCCTGAATTTACTAATTGCAGTAAAGTACCAACTAATTCTTCTCCCAATTCGTTATGAGCACTCCATATGAAAGGCTCCAATATTGAAGATTTCGAGCTGTTCTTGGAAATTATCTCTTGCAAATATTCTTTTGTCAAATACGTTGGACTTTCTACTTGTTTTTCATAAACATCATTGAATAAGTCTTTTAATTGTGGAAAGTATATAGAATCCACAACGCCGTCAGCTGCAAGAAAAGCAATCCGGCCTTTCCCAACTGTTGAAATTGTTACGGGAATTTGATTATCCGCATTAGTTGCATACGCAATTGCGTTATTACTGAATAAAAAGAAATGTCCAGGATTTACGTCTGATTGAATTTTCAATTCATTTTTGCTTTTCTTTTGCAAATACTCATTCACCTACAATAAAAAAAACTATGCAAAACCAAATCATATTTGATTATAATATTCAACACAATATTATTCAATCCTTTATATGCGGAGCTATTTCTACGGTCTAAAGAACTGAATTTTGTTTTTTTAAGTCTTGCTATTTCTTTCGATTTTAACTATTTCTTATCGTAATCTTTCTATATCGATTATAATTTATCTCTTTCGTCTATATCGTTTGAGCTCATTGCAACTAAATCGAAGATGAGAATCTGAAAATGGGTGAGCATCAGCGTAAACTTTCGAGAAATGTTTCTAGACTGCTAACAACATTTCAACACAGTTATTAAGGATATTAAAGATAAACAGAGTCATTATTAAAAGTTGGTGAAGGTAAACATTATTTTTGTTGTATAAATGTTGTATTTAAATGAAAGTATTTGAACCAGTGTTATTGTTCTTATTTATATAAGATATCAAGTTGAGATTCTGGGAATCTTAACAAAAGTATTAAGTATTAAGGACTTTTGAGTTTTGATTTTTAAATCCAAGAAAACAATAGTTCCATTATAATAAAGAATGTGCAAATCTGTAAATTTTAAAAGCTACCTTTTCAACAACGCATTAGTTATCATATATTATCCACAAGTATGCCACAAATTAAGTTATACTATAATAAATGATTTACGCACACACAGACACACACACACATATATATATATATTAAAAGATAACGCCAATAAAAAACTTTTCGTACGATATATTTCGATAGCATAACTATCATCTTCAGGTACTCAAAACCAACTTAAAATATTAATATTAAAAAAATATTAAAAAATTAAAAATATCAATATTTTTAGTTGGTTTTGAGTACCTGAAGATGATAGTTATGCTATCGAACTATATAGTACGAAAATTTTTTATTGGCGTTATCTTTTAATTAAATCGTTGCCAAATTTATTTAATTATTTATATATATAGGGTATACAGCAGGGGTTCTTAACCTTTTTTACTTCATACCTCACCTAATATTTAATTTTATGTTCTCACCTCCAGCATAATTAATTTATTTTAAGAAAAGATAAGAAACATAATTAGTGGTATACCAACATTACATAAATTATTTTATTTTTACCATTTTAATATATATTTATAAAAAAATCATTTTTTTTGTAAATAATTTTAATTTTTAATTTAAAAAAAAACATAACAAAAATAAACAAAATCTCATACCTCCCCCAACACATTAGTATACCTCCCCAAGGGAAGTATACCTCACCGGTTAAGAAACCCTGGTATACAGTATATTCCGGATATAGTAAAGTCGGTTATAGTAAAAAACAATATATACATTAAATTTTTTATCATGGCCATATCGCCTAGCCTATTATGTGATACATAAATTTTATTGGTTATTGTAAAATTTGGTTATAGTAAATTTTTTTTAGGTTTGAAGGTGTTTTACTATAACTGGAAGTTAGTGTATACATTATATATATAGAAAGGAAATGTGACTTAGTTAAATAACGACAAAAGTTGTAGAAATATTTAGTGAATTTACTATAAAAAAGCAGAACAATAAAAATAAACACGAAGAAACACAAATTATGGACACAGTCATTTATTACGTGTATTCTTATGTCATTTTCAAAAGTCATTCTCAATCAATTTCACCGTATGTAGAGTACATTAAAAAGTTAAATTAAAATTAAAAATATAATTTGCTTTAAAAAATTTAGAAAATGTAATTTTGCCTCATCCCCATGAACACGTTAAAGAAAGAAATTTAAAAATGTAAAATACAAATTAAACCTGTTATAACAGGTTTATCGAGAGGTTCTTCCTTGAGAGAAAAGATCTTTGGTGACATGTGAAAGAGATTTTAAAAATAAAAAAATGCGCTAACATTAAAAATTAAATTCCTGTAAACATATATATAATCCATGCTAACTGGTGTAGCTAAACTTATTTACATAAATCTGGAAAATGCACATTTTTATATGTGAAACTTATTTTCCTACCATTTTCTTAAATTATATATAAATGTTCTATGAAATGAAAAAATGAAACACACAGGTAAGTCTGGGTTTCTTTTGAATATTTTATATTTTAGAAAATATGGTGAACTTTTTTTGACTGCGTGACATTAACAACTATTTTTATACATTAGAAATGCAACCGTATTGTGTCCTATCAAAATATTATATATAAAAACGATTTACTCGCGTTCCGCTTCATGAAAGCCTACCATAGGTTCACCATCCCTGTAATAGATGGTGCTTTTCAACCCAAGATGGACGAAAATATTAACAGCTGGGTTATTATATTTCAGGCATTAATAAAAAATAATAACTTTTCATAATGAGTGTTTGCCACTTCAATAAAAAATATGTATATTATTTTTTTGACAAAATTAATCTTGTTGCCATAGTGATAAAACTAAATATTTAAACAATGATTTTAATAATTATTAACTGAATAATTTCAATTAAAGTTTTTTTTTACTTTGTTTTCATATTCTGTGAACCTTTCACTGGGTTTCAAATTGATTTTATAAAGCTTTCCTGAATATTTGATAGTGTATTCCGTCTTCTTTAGAGGAGAAATTAATTAAAAATTAAAATGAAATTATTGAAGAATCAACCTGATTATTAAATTAAACATCTGTCCAATCATATCACGGAATAATTTATTATTTTCGCTAATTTGCGCAAATAACAAAATTCGACGAAACGCGATAATTCAATTTAATTATTTTTACTGTTCGTGCAGATAAGAAAAAAGAAATTTCTAAATCTTGGCAAACAGTTCAAATCATTGAAAATTTAAATTTAAATTTAAATTCCAAGTCGGAAACTTTCAAAGGGATCATATCACGGAAGCGAATGAAGGATTCGTTGGTTCACTGGACAGCAGGCACTGTTTTCTACCGTTGATAAAAGTATATAAGCACAAACTTTCGATATTGAATATTTATTTCATTACTGAAACAACAAAGTCAATGAGCTATTTATGTTTCCTAATTGCTTTGCCATTACTGAGCAGACTCACTTCATCTTATTTTACAGGTAAGAACTTGCTTTTGAATTATTTTGATTTAAATTTAAAAATAAACTGTGAAGAATTATGGAATATATTCTGAATAGTTTTGGCTTGAATTATGATCTGTAAAATTTCTTTTACCTTTTTTTACCATTTATCCGTTTTCAATTTCCTTGATCTTCATATCCTTTTTGAGACAATCGATCAATATTTTGTTTTATATTGATCGACAGTTTAAAAATAGAAATGCAGATAAATAACTAATTTAATAGTAAATTTTATTTCTAAAATAATTATGAATTTTATATTTAGATATTGAAAACTGTAAAAT
The DNA here is from genome assembly GCA_022537955.1 of Schmidtea mediterranea. NCBI lineage: Eukaryota > Metazoa > Platyhelminthes > Tricladida > Dugesiidae > Schmidtea > Schmidtea mediterranea. The sequence continues at coordinate 52,726,320 of CM039681.1, forward strand.
CACGACTCACGGTAGAGAATTCATTGGAAGGACGAGCATAACGAAAAATGGACAACAATGCATTACCTGGAAAGAGGAATTTATAAATAAATTACAAGCGGGTAAAATTATAAATTATGACAGTAAGTCACTTATTGGTAACAATTACTGTCGAAATCCAACAAACTTTCCAAACGGTCCGTGGTGCATTATCGACGAGAATACATTAAAATGGGAATATTGCAATATTAAAAGTTGTATAAAAGGTGAAATAATTTTACTTTTAATTAGAGTTTATTTAATTATTCTGTAATTATTAGATCGAAACTGGTGCAAAGATACAGAAAACGGGAGAGAATATCTTGGTGACGTAAATTATACGAAATCCGGTAAAGACTGTAATCCTTGGATTAATCAAAGGACACATCCTAAAGATTCCTTTCCGGAAAAAAATCTCAATCTGGTTGGAAACAAATGTCGTAATCCAGATATGTCCGAAGGTCCTTGGTGCTATTATTCAACTGAAAATAAAAGAGAAGAATGCGATGTACCAAAATGTGATAAAAGTAAACCTCATTTTCTTAAACTTATTTAACTAAAGTTTATTTTTAGAATTCAGTCAGATTGAATATTTCGGAGGTTATGATTTTTTGAAGCTAATTCCGGACCAAATGACAATAATTTCACTGGATAACATTTACCAGGACGTGAAAGCTACCGTATCCATCAAACTCGGTATAAGAAATTGTTTAATAAATATATATTATTACTTATGTTTTAAGAGTCTCTGAATTCTGATATTCTCAATAAAACTTCTTTGTGGGCAACGGATTATAATCCCAAATGTCAAACCGATTTAGACGAGTACGAATATTGTACAATAGTGGAATCGAAATCTGAAGACGAAAATTACATTATTTCCTATTCATGTTTGGAACCATTGAGGCATTTGATGTTCATTTCTCCTCTAAAGAAGACGGAATACACTATCAAATATTCAGGAAAGCTTTATAAAATCAATTGGAAACCCAGTGAAAGGTTCACAGAATATGAAAATAAAGTAAAATTTAATTTTGATTAGAACAAATTTAAATTGAAATTAATTTATATTGAAATTAATTTTTTTAAAATTAATAAATTTATTCTGTTTTTATCTCTATGGGAACTGAACAAAATTAACATTTCAATTAACATTTTTTTCAGTTACCATAGAGATAAAAACAGAATAGATTCGTCTCAGGTACAATTCCTCTAAAATTTAGAGGATTAGTAAATTGAAAAGTTTTATTAATAGAAAAGTTATACATATAATGAAACCTAAAACCACGATTTCTAGCTGCCAAAGAAAAATATTTGTCTCTAAACGTTGGAATAATGTCGTATAATATTGTATTTCTATAAAGATGTTCTTAACCGTTTATATTCCATACCTCCCGCATTTACTAAGAATCCCTTTTTTATTGTATTAGTTTACTTAATTAGGTTTTTATTTTATATACTTACATTTGTTGTAGGTGAATGAATATTTGCAAAAGAAAAACAAAAATGAATTGAAAATTCAATCGGACCAAATCCCTGGACATTTCTTTTTATTCAGTAATAACGCAATTGCGTATGCGACTAATGCGGATAATCAAATTCCCGTAACAATTTCAACAGTTGGGAAAGGCCGGATTGCTTTTCTTGCAGCTGACGGCGTGGTGGATTCTATATACTTTCCACAATTAAAAGACTTATTCAATGATGTTTATGAAAAACAAGTAGAAAGTCCAACGTATTTGACAAAGGAATATTTGCAAGAGATTATTTCCAAGAATAGTCATGAATCTGCATTATTAGAACCTTTCATTTGGAATGCTCATAACGAATTGGGAGAAGAATTAGTTGGTACTTTACTGCAATTAGTAAATTCAGGATTAAGGATAATTATTGGCGTGAAGCCATGGGCATATGTTACTTATCATAAAAAGATTTTGGATAGTGAACTGAAAATTCTTTTTCAAGCGGCTGGTGTTTGGCCATCACTTATTTATGCTGACAATAATTGGAAAACCGTTACTAAACATTCAGTATACACCATGCCGTTGTATCAAAGGCTTGAATATGCTAAATTAAATGCGAACACCCTACAAAATGTTTCAGGTGCTATTGTGGACATAATTTCTAAAATTCCAGTTGAAAAGGTTCTGAGTGAAATAAACTTTAATTTAATAAGAGAAAGCATTTTTGACCTGTACTCGAATTATTTACCACTTATTAAAGGTCTAATTCCTTGTTGGGAAGTTGGTCTTACTGACGAATCAAATAAAAGCCTACTTAGGTTTTTCAACTTTATTTTAGCTTCACCTTTTGGAAAAAGGATAATTGTTCCTGGATTATCATTTTATCCAGGAAAATTTCATTCGAATGATATTCCATTGAAGGACATTAAAATGAGACTCAATCTTATTTATCACAAAGAAGTTGCCCAGCTTGGACTTTATGCAATTCCCCGTGTGGATATTTCAGTTAAAATTACGCAATCAAAATCTCAATTTTGCCGCATATTCATTAATTATCACCATTTTGACGTATCTGAGAAACCTGAAATGTATAAATGGCCTAAAACTTATGTAGAATTTTCTATTGAAAGAAACAAAGTGGAAACATTTTCATTTTCGTTTGGTGGATTGCTTTCTATTTCTTGTGATGAAGATAATGATAAAGTTGAAATCACATTCAATAATGTCGTAGAAATACCATTATTTGATAGGAGAAACAAAAAAGATATAAAAGATTGGATCCACAAGCAAACCTTAGTTTCCCCATGGGCAGTTGTAGCCAGTGACACTCTTGTATTCGTATTATCATCAAATGCTATTCGTAATTTAGCTGATCCAAATTCGTTTTTAGAATTGTTCGATGTGATGGTGAAGGAAGAATTCCATTTGATAGGAAGAACAATTGCTTCAAGCCGTAGAGAAATGGTATCAGCGGATATACAAATTGGAGCTGGATATATGCATTCAGGATATCCTATCGGCACAAAGATATTCTGGGTCACGAATCCCGCTAATGAAAAAGATTATTTTTTCCACATGTATAATCTCAACATTGATGGTGAATGGGGCTTGATGCATGAGGTCGGACATAATTTACAAGAATCCATATTTACTTTCAACGGAGTCGGTGAAGTAACCAATAACATTTTCACATTAGTGGCTATTGAATCTATGACTAATAAAAGCTCTTGGTCTCCAACCAATGGATGGGTTCCAGAAAAACTTTATGTTAAGGATCTAGTAGACCACATAAATAATGGCACATTTCAAAATTGGAAGGAAAATGATTTCTTAGCTTTAGCTATCTATGCGCAACAACGAAATAGTTTTGGATGGGAGTTTTTTGCTCAAGTATTTCGTCGATACAATGTTTTAAAAAATGAACTTGGAAACATTTCTGATGAAGACAAAATTCAGCTGTGGATAAAAACTACTTCTGAAATATCCGGAATGAATTTGTGTCCCTTATATGAGCTGTGGAGATGGCCTATTAGTCAGAAAACTGAAAACGAATTATCCAAACTTCAAATGTTTCTTCCCGATGATTTCCTTACCAAAATGGTCGAAAAGAGAGTTGATGAAATAATTTCAAAGTTTGGTGGAGCAAAATCGGTTCTCCGTACGCCTTTGACAATTCCAGAAAAAATTGGGCCTTTGACAAATAGATTTGCAATTGAAGGAGCACAAATCATCGAGGAAATTCAAATATTGAATTGATTAAAACATTTGTGTTTTTAACAATCAAATGACAAAATTGAAAATAATATAAATGAATATCTTTGCTTTCTAATGTTTTAGTTCATTTTTTAAACAAATACAATTTAATAATATTTTATGTATTTCTTAAAACAAAATTTATGTATGACAAGTTGCATTGCACCTTTTCTACAATTTCGATTTTTTATTTACCACTGCTCATTTTATAGGATATTTAATGTTCAAAAATAACAAAGATAAGCTTTAATATGTTTTAATGCAACAGTAACTCAACACGTAAAAATTGCAATAAGTCAACTAAAAATCAATTATAGAATACCAAATATACATATAAAAGTCAAAGACACCCAAAAATTAAATTCAAATCATAAATATCAAAATAATAACAAGTGCATTAATAAAACCAAAAAATTAATCTAAAATTTTAGACTCAACACAACAATTTTTCCACTTGAAAATATATTATTTTTTAAGTTTAAAATTAAGAAATAATTTTGCTTTGAACATGCATTTAACCCTTTGATTCAATTTGTATAGCTTAATACATGTCCCCAAATCTATAGTTACTGTACAAAACTGTATTTGAATATCTCTGATTATATAATGCAACTCATTCTAATTTACTGGTTTCTTACATCCCATTAGACTACATTTCAAAGATACGATGGAACATTTTTTTGCTTCTGTCAACAATTTGGTGAGGCTTTTCATTAGTGAATGACATTTAGACACATTAATCTTTTCTTTCCATATCTCCGACTTTTGAATTTATGGCAAATATCATCCACGTGCATTTAAAAGCAATGGGTTTTTCATATTGGAAAGTAGCAATTATATTTACTAACCTTGCTAAAAATTTTGATGCCTTCGCTGGCGCTAAATTGAAACCGTTAGCAGCTCCATCTACTTATTGAAATCATTCATTATTGAAAAATAAATAGATACATTATCAAATAATTTATTTATAAATCATAAAAATATCGAGTAAATTGAAGAATCGTAGAAATTTAGTTCATGTTGATTTTTTGTTTAATATCGATATCTGAACATGGAAGCTCTTTAGCGGACTTCATAAACTTCGATGATTTACTGTAGTCGCCAAGACTCTGATAACACAGTGACAAAAAATAGTGATTTTCACCGTATTTGTTCGGGGCCAACTCTTCGCACTGAAATACAAATAAATCTTCAGATTGCTCATGAAGGAATACCTTTTGAAACAATATCAGCGCTTCATCAAGAGTTGCTACTGGGGGTGCTGCAAAGAGCCAAGCTGCTATTTTCCTTTCGTAAAAATGAAGATTACTAACCTAAGTTAAATATTCAATATTAATGTCATCTATTAAATCTAAAATTATGAGCAGATTTTAGCCATACAATTATCATTCGGTAAAATTTTAAAAATTAAAAAAATCATAAATATCCACTGAATGGTAAATAAAGACAAAAAATTAGCTTACTAATTTAGTAAATTAATAATAAAATATCAAATAGAAATTATCAAAATCGGTAATTCACCTTTTTAAATCCTTATATACACGATTCCAAAACTTTTTCTCCAATGGATCCCGACACATAATAAGGATGACAGACTGCATGATTCCGTTACAAATATAAAAAATTACTTAAAGAAAACCTATATCTCATTTTTTAAAATTTCATAAAAATGTTTATTTTAATCAAGCATAGCAAATTAAATGAATTGGAATAGTAATATTTAGGATTGCATGAACCATCAATAACAACTTTCATTTATCTTCATTTCGTTCAGATTATAGATCAATATTTTATTTTCTTTTCACCACGAATTTTCGGTGCATAATTTAATCGAAATTTTTATTTCAATCCATCAGATTTTATACTTATGTTTGTTTCAAAACCGTCAAAATAGGTTTTTTCATTCCATAAAAGTTAGAATAGGAAACTCTTCAGTTATCTTCGAGATAAATTAGTTATTGTGGAGGTATAATAGAAAGATAAATAGTACGATAATTTTACCTGATAACAAAACCGGCCTTTCAAATGATTTGCATAACCATCCAGAGGGTTCAGATTGAGGCATTTGTCAATGTGCTCCTAATTCAAAATCATTTAAAAGTTTTTTTTAAAATTTAAAATTAATATACAGAAATTTATAAATATATATCAAAATCCTAAAAAATCAGTTGGCTAATATGTATATACAATAACTGAGAAAACAAAGAAAGCATTTGGCGTTAGAGATTACACCATAAAGTTAATGGAGGATCATTTTTGGTATGGAATTCAGAAATATTTGCCCAAAGCATTAATTAGTATTGAATGTGATAATTTAAATGAGTTGGTTCAAAAAGCGAAAACCTTTGAGGTGATACAAAGAGATCGATTTAGTTCAACTATGGAAGTTATTGAAATCCAAAAGCCAGTTGAGGCAAAATCTGAGTTGAGAAATACAGTCGACAGCATCTCCTGAGAGGTGATGAAACAATTATAATTTGAATTGCGTCAAAAGGTAGATAAAACTTTAGTTCGAGTCCGAATAGAATTCAATCACATGAAAATAGGAGAAGGTTAGACAGTTCAAGAATTGAAATCAGTTTAATTGAAATTAAATAAAATTTGAAATATATTATCAAAGTTTTAATTAGTTAATTTTCTACTTATTTTGTCCAGGAAGAAAATATAAAAATTGTTAGTTTTTCAAGTATAATAAATTAAATTAAATATTAAAACATTGTAAAATTACTTCTTATCAATAATGCACAATTTTCTCATTTTTCCCATGAATATTGGAATAACAATACTTTTTAATAATAACAATTTGTGGCAATAACTATTCTTTTTTTAAAAATAATAAACTGCAACGTATATATTAAATGAATGAAAAAAATTTCGATTAAAAAATAATTCTTTTCAATTTCTTTTAAAATTTAAATAAACTTAATATATACTTCATCTTATTGTCTAAAATTTTAATTTATGCTGCTACTGAGGGTCTGTCCATAAATGACGTCACGCAATTTTGGCCGATTTTTTACCCCCTCCATCCCCTCGTCGCAAAACGTTTGACACCCCTCAAATACGACGTTACACATCTTTGGTTCCCTTTTGAAAACGGTATTTTATATTTGAAAATGAATATCTGTCAAATCACTTTATTGACATTTTAATGCATTTAGTGTAATGCTGCACTCTAATATCGTATGAGAAAACATGTATTAAAAAAGAGGCCCTGGAAAGCTGAAATTAGTATACAATTATGTTGAAAAAATATAAAATTTCAGATGTGGCATCACAGTTCCTAAACACCCCCCATATGGTTACAAATGTGTGACTCCCTAGGTGTGTGACGTCATTTATGGACGGCCCCTAAAAAAATCACTTTCTTAATAATAATTCTCATAACCATAATCATAATACTAGCACTTATGAGCCAGTATTGACTTGTAAATCATTATCATCAGTATTCAGACCTATTAGCTCTTTAATATTCTAAATTATGAAGTATATAAGGATTGCTGGAAATAAGTATTCATAAAAAAAATAAATATAAATAATTACAATTCTAATGAGCAATCATATCAGTGAACTTGTATAAGAATATATCATGTGCATTTTTTGATCTATGCGAAGAAATTCACTGCTTAAACCAATGAAATTGCAGAATTAATCAACAATTTGATTGGTTCGGTGTTTTTCTTTACAAATGTAAAATTTCCCTAATTTTCACTTTTCAAAAAACATATTTTTTGATTTATCATCATTGATATTGACTGCAAAATATTTAATCAATGTTTACGATTATCAATTGCATTTTATTTGAAAAATTTGGAATTGAATGAGACGAATTTATTTATTTTTTTAAAACTTTAGTTAAGGTGCTATCCAATGTGAATCTATGCCCCGCAAACATCGAAATATCTTCACCCAAGATATACAAGCCCTATCAAATCAATCCCAATATCAAGCTGAAACCAAAAGCTATCGTCCTATATTATCAGGGAGGATACCATATATTTCTTCTTCCATCGAGGAGAATGGAAGAGTAGTGCAGCATTTATGAAAACCTTGGAATTCAATTGGCTCTCTTTTGACACAAATAAATTTCCCATATTTGACATTTTAAATTAAATTCATAATTTTTCAAATAACTTGTCGAATAGCATTTTTGAATATATTCTCACTTAAAATCATAATGTTTATTTATTGAATAACATTTTCGATCATGTTTACTATTATTATTCATTGAAAACGCTTTTTGTTCCGGTTCACTATTATTTTAAATTTTATAATTTTTTGAATAATGCCTTTGATCATGTTCATTGTTATTACGAGCATTTATTTTAATATTCAAAAATGTTTAAATTACATTCTACTTATTAATCCCGTTTTGGCTCAAGAATATCTCGCAACTGTTTCAAAGATAAATGAATGACAATTTCCAGGTACCTATATGGACGTCATAATTGTATTGTGATCCTCAGAAGATAAATAAGCATTAATTATGGTTGAGTATGATAATTTAAATGAGTTAGTTCAAAAAGTGAAAAGCACTAAAATCGGACAATTTTTCGATTAAATAGGAAAAGTCTAAAATAGGGCAGTATTGGGTAGAAAACATGTTACAAATAAATGTCCATGATTTATTATTAATTATTATTATTATTAATTTAGCACGAATATAAACTTATTCGCCAAGTCACAAAATAAATATGATAAATTACCTTAAATTTATAACCATTTAAAATTCGTTTTTGAGTGTCACTCAACAAACCGGTAACTCCATACAGTATAGCCAACCATTTATGAGCTTCGGAAGATCTTGGAGACCTTTTAACAGCGGATAAAGCATTATTAAAAGCTCCGAATATTCTCTGATTTCTAATATCTTCATCTAAGTCTTGCAAAATCGTCGTATTGTACGTAATCATTGCATACCGCCAAAGAAATTCACCATTATCTTGAAACTAAAACCAAATGATATAAGCTAAGATAAATAATTTCAAAATAAAGAGAGAAATTCCTAAATTTTGCGAAAATTATTTTGAATTACAAAAAGTATTATTTCACTTTGTCTGACATTTTGATATAATCAAAAATAGCTGTTTAAAATATTTTTTATGACCATCATTTACCTATTAAACAATCATAGAAAGGGGAACAGCATAAAGGGACAAATGAGATCAGTAATATAAACAAATTTACATATAAATAAATTAGCAAAAAACAGTTTTTATAATCATATTCAAAATATACGGTGTTGAAAAGTTGTATTGGATTTAGGATGTGTAGTGCTTATTAAAACAAATAAAATTCTATAGAAGATGGGTCATACTTTTAAATGTTATATTCCACAAAACTTGATTAATATATATTTGTCGCACTTCTTACGAATCTATATCATTTACTGCTATTTTGAATCCCGTATCATCATCGGCTTTTATGCAAGCAAACATTAAACACCTCTTTTCAGATTCTTCCAAATAATCTTCATAAAATATATTTTTAATTTTTTTTGTTTATTCAAAATAAACCATCCATCAAAGTTTACGTGATACTGGGAAATTAGAGCCTAATTTATTTGACTGTGGTAGACCACGATCGGTAAAAATACATGAATGCGGGGAAACCATTTTACACATGTTTGAAGAAAATCCTGAAACATCGTGCCGAAAAATTGCTGTAAAAAACATATAACAATTCAATGTACCATTTGAAATATTTAGCATTAAGACGGTTTCCATAAGATATTCAACACTTCCGCCCGTCGATTATTTTTTAACTGTAGTTTATACTTTTGTGATAATCTTGCATGATTACCTCAATCAATATATTTATTAATATATTTGTCATTAAATTTTTATTTGCTATACACTTATATCTTCTGAATTTTCCAAATTGAATTTGATATTTTAAATTTAGTCCAATAACAATTTGTAATCACTTAATTAACTTTGATCGGTATCCATCAATAAAGAAGCTAAAAACGGCTCGTAAAAAACGGAGCGGATAAAAAATCTGGGCCATTTTATAAAAAGAAAAATATTTAATTCAAGATTCAGTATAAATTACACCTAAAGATTTAATCATTGTTTAGATTATAATTTACCTCAGTTTTATGTTTATTGAATGATGCAGCTTTGATTACTACTTTGATTACCGCCATTCCATTATAAACCGTCCGCTCTCATCTATATTGCCGTGCTGCTATATCTTTATTCTTTTTCTCTGTTTTTTTTATTTTCTAGTTTTCATTTTTATTATTTTCTCGCTTTGTCTTTCTTAGTTTCATTTATTTTTTATTTCCTTTATTTTTGTATTCATTGTTTTTTCCTTTTTATTTTATTCATTTTCAAAATCTAATTTGTTACATGTTACCAATTTTTCCTTGAAAAATATTGAATTTAATTTTTTCAAAAGTTTAATTAATTTTAATTGATTTTGATAATTTTTGCATTTTGTATAACTCCAACAAAATTCAAAAGAAAAAGTCCAAAAAAATTATAGAAAAACTGGAAATATTATTCTTGCAAAGAAATTCAAAAATTAGGGTTGCAAATGTGAGATAATATGCAAGAATCGTATTACATAAGGAGACCGGGTATACATTCTATGCATCTACTCAGAGTATGCCAGTAAAAGGAAGACGCAATAGAAATTTGAACAGATCAGCCAGAGAATGTAATGACACATAATTTTCAAATATTAAAAAGGAATGCGTTGCTGTAGGATTTACGACATAAGGCTTTAAAAACAAAGGTAATAGGAAATGACTTCTTCGGAAAATGAAAGGATCTTGATGAAATAGTGATGAAGAATTAGTGGATGCTTTAAAAGATCATTTACAAAAGTTTTACACACTATGAAAGGCCTTTAAATGATAATAATTAAAAACCGCTTATTTTCAATAAAGTAGATTTTCACAATTCAACTTCACTGTTTCTATTCAAAACCCAACTAAAAAATTTATATGTTCACCTTAGAAAATATAATTTATTTCTATGGTTAGATATCAGAGCCGTTCCCAGTCAATATTGCGCCCTCAGCATTCATATATAAAATCGCCTTTAATGCACAGATAGTGATTGTGTTAAAATTGTAATAAAAAATGACGTAATTTGTTTGAATTCAAGTGTGACGTTGGACTGTCAATGCAAGACGATTGCAATTTCAAAGTGGTTTGAGATGATAAGAGATTTTTAATTGTTGTCAAGAATTTGAGTTACAGTTAAATAGTAGACTTATTTTATATTAGTCAATTATAAATTTTTAAAAAATAGTCTTTTGCATAATGATAAGATTATTGCTTTAAAAAATTTGGCATCCTATACGTCTGTCTATATCGCATTTGTCAGAAGCCGGCTTTGTCAGGTATTCATAACGACCATTACAATAAACTATATTTCAATATAAAACACTTATAAATATGATAAGCAGCACTCGTCTCTTTTCTAAATATACCTTCACAAATTAATAAATATTGCTGAACAATTTAATCTAGTTTGCTACAATTTATATATGGTTACAGCGATATTGATCATAACCATTTGTGAATCACAAAATAATTTTATAATTTTCCATCTGAATAAACGAAATAAATTTAAATTATCTTACCGCATTTTGAGAGATCACCATTAATGTTGTCAACAAAATTTTTAATTAATTACTTGATAATTAAAATGCACACGAACCATACTCAAATTCTATTTGTCAATGCCTATTTCAATAAATCTATTGATTAATTTTTGACCAATCAAATCAATAATCAATAAAATTATCAATTTCAATAATATGGAATGTTAATTTATATTTTAATTATTAACATCTTAAAATTATTACATAACATTAAAAAAATTATTAAAATTTGCAACAGAAAATCTCACTTTCCATAATTCATTTTCACAAAGTTCATAGCATTTGTTATAATTTTCTACACTTTCCTCGACTAAAATTTCATCAATTTCTTTAACAAAATTTTCAGCATCCACAGTGTTATCACCCATTAACGAATAAAACGATTCAATTCCATCTAAACTTTAAAAAAAATAATTTAATATTTAAATTCAACCTACGAGCTTTGAGCGTCTTCATATTCATCCTGATCTAATGTTATATCTCTATCGACAAAGTCTACAGATTTGTTTACTTTATTTAATTTTTGAATTTTGCTTTTTACGGTTTTAATTTCTGATTTAATATTTATTATTTCTTTAAGAATTTCAAGAATATATTCTTCATTTCTTCTTTTATGAAAAAAAATTTCTTTAAAAAAATAACCCAATCCAAAACCAATGAAAATTCCAAAAGAAATATTTAATAATTTCTTTCTGTTAATAAAAAACGAAATATCGGAAAAATTCATTTTAATAAGATATATTATATTAAACAATAAATATTATATTTACAAAAAATACAGTAATCTGCTTTTAATTTGGTAGTTAAATCAATATAATACTATTGAAATTTTATACAAAATTAATGTTTCGAATTTGAGATTAATAATTAAATTTACAATTAAAATAGTTTTAAATATTTAAACAAAGAATTAATATTAAAATATATAATTTAACCGTTAATTAAAGTGTAAATACCTAAACAGATTAATTAAATATCAATAAAGTTTTATTAAAATTTTTAATTATTTTATTTCATTCTTTTGTCATGAAATATAATAATAATAATAATATATTATAATGTTTATTGTCTTATAAAATCAATTGAAAATTCAATTTAAATAAAAATTATTCTTTTTAATGAGTAAAGCTATTGAACTCAAACTGGAAAGTGAAAGATATAGTATCGAATGTAAAATAGGTGAAGGGGGGTTTTGTGAGGTTTTAAGAGCTAATGATATTCTGACAAATAAAAAAGTTGCAATAAAAAGAATAGATAGATCGAAGCCTACGTACAGAAAGTATTCGAATTTGGAAATTGAAGATAAAATAAAAAGAATTATGTATAGAGAGGCTTCAATTATGCAAGCACTAGATCATCCTAATATAATAAAATTTTATGATTTAATTGACGATGGAATAGATTTATACATTGTTATGCAATTAGCGGAAGGAGGAGAGCTCTATGATCGAATACTAAAACGACAAAAATTCACTGAGAATGAAGCAGTCATAGTACTAAAGCAAATTATTTGTGGAGTGAAATATATGCACGAGCACGGTTACGTACATAGAGATATCAAACCAGAAAATGTACTTTTTGAAACAATTAATGATGATTCTAGATTAATGATAACAGATTTTGGTTTATCAAGAGAAATTAATGAGAAAATGATGACCAATTGTGGAACAATAGATTATTCGGCTCCAGAGTTGCTTAAAAATAGACTGAATAAGTTAGGTTATAATGAAAAGGTTGACCATTGGAGTATTGGAGTTGTTGCATATATTTTACTTTGTGGATACCCTCCATTTTATTCTATGTGTAAAGATGTTCAAGAAATCAAAAAACAGATTATGGATGGAAAGTACTATTTTCATAAACCTCACTGGAATACTGTGAGCAGGTCTTGCAAACGATTGATTTCATCACTTCTAAAAGTCAAGCCAGAAGAAAGAATTAGTTTAGACTCCTGTTTAGAACATCCATTCTTTGCTATCAAAAATTGTTCAACAGAAGATTATACATAATATTAAACATCGATCTAAAGATTAAAATAGTAATTTTTATTATATTGACTTTATCATGACCATATGATATATGTGTCTTAACATAAAAGCTTTATTATAAACCCAGAACCAAAATTATTTAAACATTTTTATTCGGCAAATGCGTAATCTGGAAAACACAAATATTAGTTTAATTACAGTGAAATATCTTCGAATGAAAAGAAAATGTGATGAGAATCGAAATATTGGTGAATAATTGTAGAGTTTTGCACGAAAGTCGGATTGCAACGACTGTCAAAAATAACATTTTAAAATATGTGCTTAAGTATGCTGCAGATAGTTCACAGTTATTCCATTTTGTAGTAAAATATACTTTACTATAAGTAAAACCAAATACAAAGATGACAAACCTTGATGATCTCTGTGGTCATGATTTCTTTATGTTTGTCAATCCCTTTTTAAATGTTATGATGAATAATATGTGTGAGGCGTTTTATAATTTGTATTTAAATAATGGTATGATGTTGGGCATGTTTGATTGTATGTTGAAATCCTTACTTATTCATTAATTATTATTTTTTAGAAACTCCTCAAACAAATTAACGATATAATTTGTTTTAATAATATTTGTGTTTTAATAAAAAACGTGTTTTAGTTATGGATTCTATTAATACCCGTAGCTCTGTGGCTAATATGGCGACCACGATTGCAAATTTTATCAAGCCACCAGAAACATATGACATGGATTCAGACGTGGAAGATTTCATCTTAGAAACGGAACGATTCTTCGAGATGACAAATATTGTCGATGAATACAGAAGCAAATTCGTCAAAGCTTTTCTATCAATCAATTCAACGAAGAAATATGAGTTGACTAATGAAACTCTGCATTATACAGAAAGATTAAGAAACGCTTTTTCTAAGAACAGAAGTCTTATCGATGATCTCAACGAAGCGCTAAATTATCGTCAAGGAAATGAGGCTGCCGAAGAATTCTGCTCAAAAATTGAGAAACTTGCAAAAAATATTTTGAAGCATAAACTTGATGAAGAAGAACTAAAGAAATTTTTGCTATTCAATTCGCTTGAAGATAAAGAAGTTAAAAAAGATCTCAAAATGCAAGATTTAAAATCATTTGATGAAATGAAAGAAAGATTAAAGAGACACGATCAAGTTTCAAAAGAAATTAATGTATTTCATGCTGATGTAGCTTCAATGAATAAAACACAACGCTATGCTGATGCTGTTAAGAAGAGCTTACCAAGATATAATTATGATAACAGATCAATTCGAGAACGAGAAGCTAACCCCAGATTCAAAGATGAATATACAAGAGAACCTCAACATAATCCAAGATTCAAAGGCGATCTTACCAGAGAACATCGATATGCTATTTCAAATGGATGGAGATCTATGAATAGGAGTAAGCCTTATAATACCAGGGAATTTCATTCGCGAGATCATATCCGAACAAATCAAATTTTGCGATGTTGGGCGTGCCACGAAGAAGGCCATAGAAGATCTGAATGCTCCAATATTCAATGTGCCCATTGTAAAAGATCTGGACATTTCAAACATCAGTGCCATGAGTTATTTCCAGGCAGACGTCGAAAATTCCATAAATCAGTGGCTGCATTCGGTGACGAGGATCCAGAGGCTGATTTTGAGTACCCAAATGGGAATGCTCCACCACACGAGGAGGTGATCGGAGCAATAAATTAAAGGTAATTAATGATATGAGTAAGGGTTGTATGATTTTGAATGATTGTGATAGTTTGAATGATTGTGATAGTTTGAATGATAACTGTTGTGATGGTATTTTTGATTATAGAAATTATATTAATATATACATTAATAAATTTTGTATGGATGAAGTTTTTAAAGACCCACCCCTAACGTCTAATGAACTAAATGTTCTTAATCGTGATAAACGGAATGATATAATAGTATACGATAAAATGCAGGGAAGACCCAGTGTTACCGTAATGATTAATAATGTAAAATTAGTATGCCTATTAGATACTGGAGCTAAAATAAGTGTGATTGATTATAATATTTTTAAAAAACTTGGAAATTTGAATATGACTACAAGTAATTTAAAATTAAGATGTGCGAATGATAGCCCGATTGAAATTTGCGGTAAAACTTTATTAAATGTAAAAGTTGATAAAATTTCTGATATTAAAAAAGTAGAATTCGTTGTAGCCAAAGATATAAACCCAAAGTTAATAGGAGGTATAGATTTTCTCGAAAGATTTGGAATGCAATTGCAAATAGAAAACCGTACAGACGAAATAAATACAATTATGGAAAATTCATTTAAGAACCACATAAGTGAAGATAAGATTATAAATAATTTAATTTCCACGTTTGACGGTATTTTTATGAAACATAAATGGGATGTTGGGAAAACCGAACTATTAAAGCATGAAATACTTACTAAAGGTAGTCCGATTGTAATAAACCCAAGACGACAACCTATACATTTAATAGAAAAAATTGAAGAAAATATTCAAGAAATGTTGAAATATGGCATTATATCAGAATGTACATCCCCTTGGAATTCTCCGTTAGTATGTGTTAAAAAGAAAAACAGTAGTGATATAAGAATATGCTTGGACTACCGTGCATTAAATAATATAACCGAAAGACCGATTTTTCCCATTCCAAATACTGATGAATTATTAGATATTCTTGACGGAGCAAAGTTTTTCTCGACAATTGATTTAGGCAATGCTTATTATCAAGTAGAACTCGATGATGCATCAAAATTGAAAACAGCATTTTCGACAAAAAGCAAGCAATATTACTTTAACAGAATGCCATTTGGAATAGCAGCCGCACCAGCTACATTTCAAAGACTTATGAATTTGGTTCTTGGAGAATTAAATTGGAATGGAACAATTGTATATCTGGATGATATCCTTATATTTTCAAAGACATTGAATGAACATTATAGTACCATTGAAAAGGTTTTTCAAAAGATTAAATTAGCAAATCTTAAAATAAGTCCTGCAAAATGTCAATTCAAAAGGAAAGAAGTAAAATTTTTGGGTCATATCATTGGTGAAGATGGAATACGTACGGATGAAAGCAAGATTGAAACTATTAAAAATTTTGAAAGACCTAAATGCGTAAAAAGTTTGAGAGGATTTTTAGGCTTGGCAAATTACTATCGCAAATTTATAGAAAATTACACCAAAGATTCCAAAGTATTAGAAGCGTTATGTGGAAGTAAACAAAAGAAGCTTATGTGGACTGATGAGTGTGAAACTTCATTTAAAAATTTAAAACTGAAATTGACGTCTACACCTGTATTGAAGTTCCCAGATTTTTCTAAGCCATTCATTTTGGATACAGATGCAAGTTTTGACCGCATTGGTGCTGTTCTGTCTCAAAAAGATGGAGGTAAAGAAAGAGTAATCGCATATGGATCCCGAGCTATGAATAAACACGAGTTGGGTTATTGTATAACAAGAAAGGAATTACTATCTATATTTTATTTTACTGGTCATTTTAAGCATTATCTATATGGTAAAAAGTTTATTTTGAGGACGGATCACAAAGCCATTACATTTATGATGAAGACAAAGAAAGCTATTACCCCACAATTTCAAACTTGGATTAACCATCTTAGTGGTCTGGACATGGAGATTCAATACAGAAAAGGTGATAACCACAATAATGCCGACGCTTTATCTAGAAAAGAATGTGAAACATGTGTTCAATGTCAAATGATTCATGAAAATCCTAAAATGGGTAAATTAAAAACAAGATTGTTGACACTGATGACTGATAATATTGAAAATATATGGCAAAAGAACTCGAAAGAAATTGAAAATATAAAAGAAAATATTAGTTTGATGCCAGATAAAACATTTTATAAATATGTCAACGGAGTGATTATGACAAATAATAATAAAATTTGGATTCCAGAAGAAAACAAGTCTGAATTCATCATAGAATATCATAAAAAGCTCTGTCACGCGGGTGCTAATAAAGTAAAAATGTATGTATCAAACAATTTTGATATGAAAGATTTGGAGCAATCTATTCGTAATGTTGTACAATCCTGTGAAAACTGTCAGAAAAGAAAGGTTGATACAACTAAAACAAAAGAAGAAATAATTTGCAAAAGTGATTCGAAATTATTTGAAACAATATATGTAGATTTCTGTGGTCCATTACAACTTGCAATGAAAGGAGAAAGATATATTCTTGGGATTATAGATCATCATAGTAAGTTTATTTCTTTACATGCAGTGAAATCACAAGATGAAAAAACAGTGGTAAGATTACTGAAAGAAGAGTGGATAATGAAGTATGGAGCACCAAGGATAATAAACTGTGACAGAGGTAAATCATTTGAATCAAAGCTAATGAAAGATTTTGCAGAATTCCACAATATTGAAATTAATTATTCAAGTCCATATCATCACTCAGCAAATGGACAGATTGAGAGACAATTCCGTACAATCAGAGATGCAATACAGATAACACTCAAAGATAAAAGACATAAATCATGGGTAGATATTCTTCCCGAAGTTCAGTTTATGTTGAATTCAACTTTTCAAAAAACTATTAGGAAGACTCCAGCTGAAATGGTGTTTGGGAAAAAGATTTATAGTGAATGGTTCTCAGAGATTGTGGAAGAAGGAAAAATCAATCAGCCGACAAATCGCGAATTTCAAATTGGAGATTGCGTATTGATCAAAGTAAATGTTCGAAATAAAGGTGATAACAGATACATGGGTCCAGGTGTGATTACTAAAAAGATTCATGATCGAAGTTATGAAATAAAATTGGAAAATGGAAGTTCCGTCACGAGAAATATTGAGTGGTTAAAGGTTTTCAAAAAGGGGGGGATGTGAGGCGTTTTATAATTTGTATTTAAATAATGGTATGATGTTGGGCATGTTTGATTGTATGTTGAAATCCTTACTTATTCATTAATTATTATTTTTTAGAAACTCCTCAAACAAATTAACGATATAATTTGTTTTAATAATATTTGTGTTTTAATAAAAAACGTGTTTTAGTTATGGATTCTATTAATACCCGTAGCTCTGTGGCTAATAATATGTATTCAAAAAGCGACTCCGTCACTTTGTCACAAATAATGCTCAAAAATTTAAACAAGTCAACATTTAGCGAAACTAATCCACAAAATTGATTCTTCTCTAGCAAATCAACAAACTGGCTATGATGAAATAAGTTCCATTCTTTCATAATAGCGATGTTCACAACGCTGCGGACACGAATAATTACACATAATAACGATAAATATAGGAATCTTTATGTGATTGCCATATTTTCCTAAATGTATAGACTAAAGTACTCGAGCTCATAATAAAGTTAAATAATCCAAATTCATTCTGACTTCTCAAATCAATGCATTTGTAAATAGAAAATTCATTTTTTGTAATTTCCAAATTAGTTTTGTGAAACATTTTTCTGAAGTGAGAATTAAATTGAACGTATGTGAACATTAGATTGCAGCTTTAATAATAAATCAAAAACCTAATCTATAATAAATGTGTGTAAATGTCTTAGTCAAATTTTACATTAGATAAGATCTGAGACATTAATTATGGCCATGCACAATAGTGGTTGGTTATTGGTTTATGACCTTGGCACCCATCCATGCAACCTTTCTGGCCCTCCAAGGCAACGTTGGTACTGCAACCACTGGTTATGAGACCGCCAAAGGTGAGCTCTGCTCTTATAATATCTAAGGCTCGACATCATGATGGGTTCACGTGCTACCAATAGAAGGTCTGTGCACGGTTTTCAATTCTAGGTCCTTAAACTGTTTCTCAATCACAATACACTTTACTTGAAATTCATTAGAAATTTTAACTAATTTTATCGAGAAAAATCGGGTTAAATATTTATTAATATACTACATAATCATTGACGAAGTCAGCATTGTTATTTAGTTTTTATCGGCTTGTTAGAGCAGCCTGCGATTCCGTTCAGCCCTGCCGGGCTTGCGTGTAGTAGGGTCCGTTTCCTCACTTCGCCTGGACGGTTTTGTTCGCGATAGGCTATCTGTGCCGGGGCAAAGATCAAGGGGTACGTCACTATACTCCTTCTCTTGGCACGCAGATAGCGCGACTTCCAAGTCCCATATTTGAGTTCGTTGGGTTTGGGTAAGAATCTTTTCTTCTTTCCATCCTTGTTGAGCTGCGGTCAAGCGTTGGTATAATTGTTTGGCTTGGGCCGGCTTAATCCAAGTGACTTTCATCTTTTGTATCTCTTGGCACAATTATAGTAATTGTAGGTGTAAATCGGTGTTCTCCCGTCGCATATTTTTTAATTCCTGGCCGAGAGTCTGCGTTGATTCCATATCTAAAACAAAAGAAATTTAATAGTGACTTCGGTGAAATAGGGTCATTATCAACGGTGTTCTTAATGGTCATTAACCTACTCTACAATAATTTACCTAAAAAATTTTGTTATGTCTACTAATTTCTGTATCGCTTTGTAATTCTATTTAATTTCCAATTATCTTTGTCAGAAACTTAGAATCAATCCCTCAATTTCTCCGATTCATGCCGGATCATTCAAACTTCGTTAGTTAGAAAATCTTATGGTTAAATTTTATTTGAAACAGTTAACATAGTTAAGCTTTCGAAAAAACAAAATCAATACACCGAAACATTTATATAATGCAAAGTTTTGGTTATGAGTTCATTTTCGGCTGTCAGACTGATTATTCCTGCGCGTGTGGTATGTGCGCCTCCGTTGGAAATATCGGCGATCATTAGTGTGATCTACAGGTTGCCGCTGTCCTAATCGATCCAACAGAGTCGGTTGTACCAATCGATCTGGTAGAATCAGTTTTGTTGGAGCTTCCATGGTCGAAGGAAACCCTGTACTCTGGAGCAAAACCATCGGTGCTTGGGATCAATCCGCTGGCAATGTCCGCATTTACGCAAGCTAGGTGTCGCCGGGCCAGGTTAACTTGCCAATAAAGCATCTTCTCTAGACTCTCCAGGCGATATTGGCAGAATTCGGCCCGTTGGCGGGCTTCTTGCCCGGGTTCCTGCTCAGTTTTCTCTTGATGGCTATGCTGGGCAGTTCAAATTCATTGTTCTGATCTCCTGCTCGAGCTATTTAGAAAGAGAGACCAATATTTCGCAAACGCATGCGTAAATTTTAATCAGACTATCATTCCAGGTTAACTTATCGAGTGATATGAAATAGTTTCATTTTAAAATCACTTCTGTGTTGAATTTCGAAAAATAATGACCTCAACTTAGTACCGGCACCTATTTATTTTACAAAAATAGCACTGACTATTAATTTTAAAAGTTTTAATTCATAAACCTAAAAGGATAAAAATTAAAGGTTTTAGCAATTGTATTTAACAAAATTTTGATCAAGACTTTAATGAAATTAAAAATTCTATGATAAATTAAATTTAATTAGACTATTTCAATGACTTTGTACAAAGAGTTTCTTAAATCATACACCAGTTAAATCAAACAATCCGCACAAACATATCTGCGAAATCATTTATTATGACTTCAACAATATAATCTTTTAAATAAACATGAAGAAAAAATTAATAGCTAGTTTTAACCCATGAAAAATAACTCGAT
Source organism: Schmidtea mediterranea (assembly GCA_022537955.1). Taxonomy (NCBI): domain Eukaryota; kingdom Metazoa; phylum Platyhelminthes; order Tricladida; family Dugesiidae; genus Schmidtea; species Schmidtea mediterranea. Next base: position 52,747,266 of record CM039681.1, read on the forward strand.
ATACTGACATAATTTATAATAACGTTTGTCGTGAGAATGCTAATTTGCAATTTAGCTATACCTCACATAACTATGCCTATATCAACAAAAGTTAAAGAAATCATCTATTTATCCTCTAATCCCTATTTATAGCTATAGAAATCAACAGGTAAATTGATTTCAAAAGAGATTTTATTTTTATTTTTAAACAAAAGAAATAAACATAATTCAAAAACAATTTATTCAATCCAATATAATCATTTGATCGATAATTTTTGTTCCTTCAATAGCAAATTTATTTTTCAAAGGTCTAACTTTTATAGGTATTTTAACTGGTTTTTTAACTGAACCTCTTCCACCAAACTTTGAAATTATTTCATCAACTCTCTTTTCGACCATTTTGGTAAGGAAATTATCTGGAAGAAACATTGGAAGATTGGATAATTCTTTTTCAGTTTTCTGATTAATAGGCTATATCCACAGTTCATATAAGGGACACAAATTCATTCCGGATATTTCAGAAGTAGTTTTTATCCACAGCTGAACTTTGTCTTCATAAGAAATACTTGCAGGTTCATTTTTCAAAATATTATACCGACAAAATACTTGAGAAAAAAATCCCCATCTAAAACTATTGTTGGATAATGAGGGCAAGCCCATCACCACATTTATCTTGAATAAATACTTCAAAGCAGGACCTGGGAAATATAAGGTGAACGTGTGTGCTGAAGAGCGAATTTAAGCAAACAGTTCAATCCTCAAAATGTGTAGTCCAGAGCAAACCCCCAAGCCAATTCCCAATATGAAAGACAGTGTTTACAGTTTTTGTGAATTATCCGAACAATTATTATGACACTTTATTTTTGAACAATTATGTGTGGTATTTTATGTGTAGTATTTTATTCTATGGTGGGTTTCTGGGTGTTGATTTTTGAAACTATATGGTTGTTACCCAGACAACCCCATACAAATATCTTCGCTTAACACTCAACACACGTTGCAAAGCAACGTTGGAACTGTGTTCGAGTGGGTGGATCGTCCGCAAAAAGTGAGCGCTATTGCTAATGCTATAATTGACCGAACGATCCATGGGTCCAACAAGCTGCCGATAGAAGGCCTGTGCTCGATTTCGATTTTTAGGTCTTATTATCCTCCTATCTCTGTCAAATGTTAACCTATACTCTCATATCATTTATCTTTATGTCCATTCCCTTAGTCCTTCTTATCGTTGTCTGTATTGATGATTTTTCTATGGCCTGTAAACCCTTTCTTATGCTAAATATCCACACAGTATCTCTCTCACCCGTATCCCTATTATAATTACTATGTTTCCTATTATTGTTACTAGTGTTATCATCGTTTCTATTATATGTATTATCTTTATTAATTGTTACCGCTATTACATTTATTATTATTCTTATTACTACCATTACCATTATATTTATTATTATCATTATTCCTATTATTATTATAATAATTATCATTATCCTTACTATTATTATTATTATTATCAAAAATTTTGTGTAGGAATTCGTCCTCATTCCACAGCTTTATAAAAAAAATTTAAAAAAAAAATTTTACTTATATAAAATTTCGACATAATCTATCCGTATTTTACAGTTTTCGACAAAGTATTTTCATTGATTCTGAAAATTTGAGCAGCGTTCCGCCTTTATTTTGCAGTTTTATGATAAATGTTTTAACTATTTCCGAAAATTTGCGCATCGTTCTTCCCATATTTTCCGTCTCAATTCAACATAATTTATTTAATTCTTATATATTATTTTAAACATTATTTTCATGATTTTAGTCGTTCGAATTAATCTTTTCCCGATGGCTATTCATTTTAACTGTTGCAACGATTTCGCTATTTTCCCTGCTACTAATTCCCTCTCTAGACCTTATGATCTATTTATGTTCATATTATGTTTAATGAGTGCCCACTGGACTACTCATTGTTAGTAATTTTGAGCCGATTGTTGTTAAAACGGGAATGAGTTATTGGCTGATGAAAAGACTTACACAGCTCGATTGGAGTGTCTAGATTTTAATTACTTGCAGTTTGTTTTGGCTGTGGGCCGAAGAATAAATTAATAAATGTTACCATACAGATTGAATAAAAGCCTCGATGCATAAAGGTTGTTGGTGGCAAATATTTATTCGAAACATTACATCGTCCACGATAAATTCATTCGGCAAGTTGGCAATTCATAAAACCATCGTGATCATAATTCATATGGCATTAATTCATAACACTTCATAAATTCACACAGCAGTAATCATATAAGTCAATACCCGTACACTATCTGAGAGTAAGTGTGTTCAGACAAAACACTTACCAGTGTTAATTGCCTGAATGCACGGCTCTCAGCTAGTTATACACACTAATTCAAATTAGACTGAAATTTTTGTTGAAAAAACAAGACTGTAAAATAAGACTGAACATTTGTCAAAACACATCAGTATTATTTGTGTTATCTAAATTAAATTTGTTATTATTTTCTTAATTTAAATTCGTAATTTTTTTTTAACATTTTTAATTAAATTTATTCAGCCAAAAATTTTTATTTTTATTCATTTAATTCATTAATTTTTACTTTTGTATAACTTGTCTTTTTTCGGTCAAATTTTCTTGTTATTATGTTATTTTTATTTAAATTTCGTGCGGTTCTTGATGCATTTTGTATTTATTTTATTTTACTTTTATGTTTTTGAGAATTTGGTTAGTTTGTTCCCTTAGCCTCCATGTAGATTAGTAACTTGGAGAATGGATTCAAAATTTGAGTCTTTTCTCCAAGTACCAACAATAATTCAAATTATTGCCAGAAAAAAAAATTTATTTTAAAAATGAATAAAAAAAAACAGACCTCTCTTGGATAGAGATTTTTTAATTGAAATATGTAAAAAGAAAAAAACTCTTTTATAATTGTAATTTTTTTGTTTTAAGTGAGCTCGGTAAACAAAAGTTTTTTGAAATATAAGTATTTGTAATTTAATTTGAAATAAATGACCTTTAGCTCTTTATACTGTTTATTATCTTTATGACTGCACAACTAAACAATTATAGAGATTTAAAGTATGGAAATGAATTGGATAAATTAGAGGAAGAAGCAGATAATTTAAATGGGTTAATATTTAATTCCGAAATTCCATTGGAGTATGATGAAGTAGATATTGATAACGACAATTGCTTTAAATCTTTTGAGCTTGAAAATTCATTTCCGGATGGAAACACAACTAACAAAGATTTTAAAACCGATTATCGAGTTGAAAAATCTTCAGATAACCTTCTTGGATTAACTGGATCATTAATTAATTTCGATGATGAATTTGAAACAGCCTTTAACAAATAAAACTTTGTTAATAAATCACCGGTTATAGATGAAAAGGATATTCAACTAAGCCCATTGGTAAATGAGCAAACAGAAGAGATGTTGGAAACTTCACTATCCTACACAAATATGTCTATGGAGTCGCCATTTGTAGAGTTGACGAAATTTTCATAACTGCCTCTTCAACAACATCAAAAATCTGACGCAAGCATTCACGCTCTCAATCAAATAGCATCAACTCATCTGAATCAATTGAATAAAAAATTACAATTGTTAAATCTATCAATCGAAGTTCTTCCACAACTACGATATTTTTTGCATCCTCATGAGCTTTGTAGCAATCGATGATAAATTAACTGAAAATAAAATGGAATTCACCAGATTTTATATTTATTTATGTTCTCTCAGATTTTAAAATGTTTAGTTGGAGTTGTATGTAGTATTTTAAGTTATCTTGGTGCTGGGTTTTCGTGCTTTATTACTGATGCATTTAAACAATTCTCAAGGCTATTTGTGTTCTGGCCAAACATCTATTTTAATTGAACAATTATGATTTTATTAACTATGGTGTTTTATAATTATGATTTTATACCTAGGGTGTTTTATTATTATATAAATTATAATAGTATTTTATTGTTTGAAAAGTTATTTAAAAAATCTTATAAGTTTCAAATAATAAATATAAAAATTAAATATCAATTGAATATAAAAAAATCTTAAATAAACAAGTTTGGATAAAATAGAATAAATAAATCTTTCCCGGTAAACAATTTCTAATCAAATAAAATAAATAAACCTTACCCGGTAAATAAATATGAATAATTCCTAATAAATAAAATTAAATAATCTTCTCGTGAATAATTCCAAAAATAAAATAAGTAAATAACATTTCCTTTTAAATAAATATTTTAAAATCAAAGTAGAAAATTAGTAAAAATAGTAGAAAATTTTTAGTTGAAAGCGCTTAAAAATCTTATCCTAAAAGAAACAGTCTTTTGAGAGTTAATCTTTACAAGGCTTTAAAATAAGACAGTCAAAAACGTCTACATCGATCTTTTTGCATTCGTAATACAGCATACATCTATATACATATTAACACTCACACAACACGCACTATTATTATAAGAAAAAGGAAAAGTTCAAAAGTTTGGAATTAAAAGCTTGATTATATTGAATATATTGATTGGTAAATTTTTATTGTTATTTAATAAAATATTTATAGAAAGAGTTTGTCTTTTCATTATATATAAGAAACACCAGTGAAAAGTTGAGACCTCACCAAAACACGTTTCTTTCAATTGAATATTGGGCTTTTGTTCTTGGCCATTTGCACCACTCTTTACTATGGGATACATCAAACATGTGAAAATTGATGTACAAATACATGACTGTGAAACGGAATTTAAAATTCTAACGGATGCCTCTAATCCAGAGACCACATAAAGTCCAAGTTGAGCTGCTTCATTATTATATTTTAATTTTAGCCTCATTTTTAACCTTAATTGTCGACACATCATCCAATTGAAATTTCCCCGGGTAAAACGATAAACCAGGGCAATCAAATTTCTCCCAAACGTTGAGCCTAAAATAGAGCTGAATATCCTAATTATATTCTTTTCAGATTCTTTAGTAACCAGCTGTTCCCAACACGGTATGAGACTTTTAACATTAGGCAAATAATTGGTATATAAATCGAGGATGTTTCTTTTTACTAAACTAAAAGTTTCTTCACTCAGTACTTGTTTGAAGGGAATTTCAGCTAAAATATATGATATAAAATTAGAAACCAATATTAAACTTTCAAAGCTTTTCTTTGAATACTCTAATTTGTGAATAAATGGCAAAGTATATTCACTTGGCTTGTAAACTATTTGCCAAGGGTCACTAACCATATTCTTTGGTTGACATACACCAGCAGCATTAAATAGAGTTTTCAGCTCACTTTCCAAAAAGCTCGCTTTAATATTGTTACATAACCATAGCTTTATGCCAATAATAATTCGAAATCCTGATTTTATTAATTTAAACAAAATATCAACTAAATCAGTTTTTAGATTGTTCATAGCATCCCAAATGTACAGTTGTTTTATCGCGGACTCCAATCTATTTTGTGAAATTAATTTTCGAAAATGTTGTTTTGTTAAGAATAGTGGGTATTTTGTTGTCCTTCCATAGACATCCTGAAATAAGTCTTCTAATTTAGTGAAAACCTCTGAAAAAACTAATCTATCTATGACAAAAAAAAGCAATGCGACCTTTTCCAACTGTAGAAATAGTTACAACAACGTTGTTCTTTGTTGAAATGGCGTACGGAATTGCGTTATCATCAATTAGTAAAAAGTAACCATTATCTCGACATGATTCAATTTTTAATTCTCGTTTGATTTTCTTCCGAAAATAATCTTTCACCTAAATAAACAATAAATATTAAAAAATTGAATAAACGAAATTAAGAGTTTTAAAATTTTAAGTAAATTTTTAAATATTATTAATGACAACTTCGTTATATCTATTAACCCCTTAATGCGCACACTCGAATTAATTCGAACGCACTAAACCGGCCAATTTGTGCACGCTCGAGATAACTCGAGTGGTGTCGCATTTCATACTGCTGTAATGTTCACAGTCGAATATATTCTAGGATTGAAAATAATTATATAAAAACTAAGACTAAAATCTATTTTATTGATATTTATCATTTAATTTTACATTGTAAGCCATAAAATTTCTTTTTTTTAGAATTAAATATAACAGTTTTTTATCACTAGTTTATGATAATATTTACAAACATATGCTGTCTGATCAAAGCGATTATTTCTACTTGTTTATCTACCTAGTTAGCTTCATGTTGGCATTTTTATGACTAAATATATAAACACTTCACCGGGATTCGAACCCTGGACGCGCGTTACTCCAACACCAAGAAAGCCGGTATAAATATATTCACTGATAAAAAGATGTTATTTTCTAAATAGTAACTGGAAATGAAAAATTATAAAAATATGAATACGTGCAACATTTACAATATTTAATCTGCGGTGTGAAAAAAATTTTTAAAAAATTCAAAATTACTCAAAATTTTGTAATTTTTTAAAAAATTTAAGTCAAAATAAGGTTCAAAAATGTTCAAAAATTCTGTGTTGGGTTTGCTTATTTATTTCAAAAAGAGCATGAGGAGTCAGAGTATTTAGCGACTTAAAATTAATAACTGAAATAACAAAAAAACATTCTCTTCAAATATAGAAATCAAAGTGTAATGAATTTAAATTTTGCCTCACTTTTTGGAAACTATCAATAGCCGATCTACGTCATCTTGAAGGGGAATTGAACGTAGTTTTTCAATCCTGCGAATAATTAAAGCTTGTCAAAAGTCAGAAAGTCAATAATAGACAAAATAATCTATTTAAGGATGTGACATTCTTCAATTTTCATCAAATTTTTACATGATATTATTAAATATTATTATTAAATGATAAAATTAAATACTGCACTCAAACACAAAATATGCATACAAACTTTCGATATGTAGAAATGCTCCACTGAGATAAACTCCTATAATAATTATGTGGTTTATAATTCCGATGATTTTATTTTGAGATATTTTGAGTAAATAAGAAGATTAACTTTACCTTTATCTGAATTATAATTAATTATATATTTACATAATATTTCAGATAATACAAATACTTTTAATGTGCCTTATAACCAAAAAAAATCAAGAAAATATATTTCGTAATAATTTAAAATTAATTAAACTCTCTAAGTGACAAAATAATTCCAAAAAAATCAAAAAATCCGTATGATTTTCGACTAATCAAGTTGATTTTCACGCCATCTTGTATTATAGAGAGTGAATCTCAGCGGATTTTAGTGTACATACACCACGTATATGTTAAGTATATATAAAATATTGTATTGAGTTGACAATCTCTATCTTTTTCTAAAGGAAAATCTTAAAAACTTTCAGAGACTTTTTATCATAAAAATAGTAATCATCGTGCGTTTACGATAACGGTCTCCCAAATTTTCATTGTTTGCTTTTCTCGTTGTTTACGAAACTTAGGTTTTCTTTAATTATTTAATTAACTAGCGATTTTATCTTAATGCACCTTTCTATTCATTTTTATGCAGTTTGATGATTCTTTGGATAAAACCTGGCATCTTCTTTTTCACAGATCTATTTTCAAAATTCAAATTCCAACCACTCGTTGGTTTTCTAGCAATTAATATTGCTGTACTTCCAACACTTGACTACATACATTTCCATTATATTTCTCCTTGCAACCAATTCTATTCATATCCAATTTTTTAAAATTCCCTCATTTACTTTGCAAATTTGTTTAACTTTATTAATTTTTGTAATACATTATATGAAGTGAGAGCGCAAAACTAATGGGTGGGTGTCGAGGGGCTCAAAAAAGCTTGCAGCCAAGTGCCTGCACTGTCCGATGGACTTACTCAAACATTTTCTGTTTAAAGCATTCAACATTTCTTAAAACAATTTAAATCTCTAATTGTACAAAATTGCCTTTCTATATAGATATTGAGGTATTTTTCAAAAACCTTTTTAGGTATTTGTTTCGTTTTCACGATAAATGGTTATGATAAAACAATATTATCAATATCTTTATTAAATTATTTTATTTATATAATTACATTATACGCATTACATTAAAATAAAATTAATATACATTTATTTTAACAAAACAACTTCATTTGAAAGGCAGTATCCAAACAAATTTTAAGATCATTGAAGGTGTTCCGTGAAAAAAAAGGTTGAAAATCACTAACTAGATCCTTATTTAATATTAAAAGAAATATTTTTAAATATTGCTCAAATAAATAAACTGATTTCACTAGACAATCAATTATAATTGAGTTAAACAAAATAAATTTAATATTGAAGATAAATATAAAAATTAACTATTTTTGGAATAGTATAAATTAGATTTTTCTTTTTTATAATTAAAGTTGATAGCTTTATTTATTCAATTAAAATATTGAAAAATAATTTTTTATTTTACTCTTCTAGGGTTAGATCAGCGGTTTTCAACCGGTGGTACGCCAGATGTCGCTAAGTGGTGCGCGAAAAAATATATAAATTATTTATAAATTGTATAACTTAAAATTTAACATTTTGTACCATATTAATTTCAACGATTATAATCGTTCATCATGCGTCTTGTAGTTTTAAATTAGTAATGCCCACCAACATTGACTAACTTACTAACAACTAATTTTAAGTCTAAGATTCAAGTCAGTAATAATCAATAGTGGGTATTATTATTATAAATTATCTTGTTTTTGATTTGACTTTTGCTGGTGGTAAGCCGTCATTGAGAATTAATTAAGAAAATAGGTTTATTTATTAAACTAATTATTAATTATAAATAATAATTCCTTTTGTTTCATATTAAAAAAATTGCTTGCTAGGACTGGAACTGCCATTATAAGGTGACCCATAATACTGTATTGCGTAGTCTATATTCATTACGGGAGAGATAAAGACTAAATATTTCATCGGTTGGTTGCAAGAATAAATAATTATAAAATATTCGTCTATAATTTTATACGAGATGCTGAAGCAATATTCATACTCATTTAAATCGGTTTGACATTTCAGATTGTAATCAGTTGTCCGTAGTGACGTTTTCTTCAAAATACCATTGTTCAGAAGCTATATAAAGTCAATATAAATGTGATAAAAAGTGATCATTTTACTAGTGTTTATCGATATGGTGACTTTCACGGAGTGGTACACCTCCTTAAATGAAGTTATATAATGATTTCTGAAGACAGATTTCAAGAAATCATGAGCACCGAAATCTTCCATATGACTAAATACTAAAAGTTTATACACTTTATCGGAGAGAGATTTCAAGAAATCATAACCACCGAAATATTCTATTTGACTAAATTCTAAAAGTTTACTAACTTTACGTTAGTGTAACACATTTGTAATCACTAGTTTTGGATTTTGGAACATCACAGTCTTCCTTTTGGTTGTCATGCGTATAATAATACCAAGGACTTGCAAATTTATCTGGAGTGCGACATTTATTTCCTGCAAGATTGAGATTATTTTCTGGAAAAAAGTCCGAAGGATATCTGGTTTGGATTATCCAAGGCTTGCAAGTTTTACCGGGTTTTGTAAGATTCAAATTACCAAGATACTCTGTCCCTTTGCCAGTATCCTTGCACCAATTTTGATCTAATAAATATACAGAATTTTCATGTGAAATGAAATTGAAGCTTTTTCACCTTTAACACATTTTTCAGTAGTCCCATTACAATGTAATCTCATTAATAATGCACCAAGGACCTTTTGGGAAGTTTGTTGGATTTCTACAGAAATTGTTATCAATAAGTGGGATATAATTTCGGATCATTAATAATATGTCAAACATATTCTTATTTCCAACGAATGCAGTTTCACCCACTTTCTGAAATATTCGTTTTTCCGAAGTAATCTCCTCTATGAGTTGTAATCTTACAGATTTCAATATCTAGGCACACTAAACACATTTTCTTTTCTTTTCACTCCAACTCTTATTTTTTAATGAATGATAAATTAATTAGTAAATATATTACTCCATGTAAGTGTAAGCATGGTATAACTTTTTATTATAATTTGTGATTGTATAAATATTTTAAGATTGAATTTATAAAACATTAATCCTTTAAAAATATTAAAACACTGTAGTAAATTTTAGAGAAGTAAAATATTCAAAATATTGCATTTTAAAATTTTGTAATTTAAAAATAATATTTTATATTAGCACGAATTAGCACAAACTGTAACAGAGCAACTTTGAACAGTCATATGTTTATTTTTCAATTGCAAAAAGAATGAAGAGATAAAACTGATTCACTGCAAATTATATATTTTATTCGTGCTGTAAGGTTTTAAGTGTTACGAAGAACGTTTTTCGCTAGGTACACTAACTTTAAGAATTTGAGGAGTTGACATTTTTGAAAACTTCAGAAACGTTTGCCATTAAAAACAATTAAATATCCGTAATTTAGTCAGTAGTAGTGATAAAACTGCACCCTGCCCAACGGTAGCATGCCCATACCTAGGGATATGTACTGTTTTATCTCTTTTGAAATCATGACAACATGGGCATCCACTGGAACAAGAAACTCTCATTGTATCTTTTAATTTTTTTTAAATTCAAATTTTGGCTAATATTTTGAAATAAAATTGTTTGAATAATTTTTTTTGAATAAATTTTTTCAATCACACTATAGTCAGTGGGTATTTTTGACTCGATAAAAAAGCATAAAATTAAAATTTTGTTCAAATCGTCTACAATGGTCACAAAAGGTATTTTTCATTCACAAAATATTGTTTTTTCAATCACACTATGGTCAGGGGTATTTTTTGACTCTCGATAAAAAGCCTTAGATAAATATTGCTTGAATCGCCTAACGATAAAAAAGCATAAAATTAAAATTGGCTAAAATCGCCTACTATGGTCACACTATAGTCATGGATATTTTTAACTCATCATTGAGAAATTTTTATGTCTAATTTATTATAAGCAATTCTCGATTCACTGAATATTTGTTAGATTCATATTTTCTCACTTTAATGATTGCTTTCCTCTTTAATGAACATTTTCTCTCTTCAATTAATGTTTTCCTTATTCAACGAATATTTTTCTCTTCGATGTATATTTTCTCCATTCAAAGTATATTACCCTTGTAAGTTTTTAATATATCAATTGATATTTAATCTATTTAGTAGATATCTTTAGCTATCCAACTTTTTTAGTAGTTTCAACGATTTTAGTCACTTAATGTACTCTCTCACCAATATTACTGCTTCACTGAAAACTTTCTTTATAGAATATAATCTTTACTAATTAAAATTCCATTTGTTGACCTGTTATTGACTTGTAATTTTCAATGAAAATTTAATTAACTTTTAATAAATTTAATTACACCCTTCAATAGATTAGGTTGTAATGGGCAAAAATAAAATAATTTTAGGCTATGCAAATAAATTAGAGCTTTTAGGGAAATTTTATGATAATTTTTAGTAATGAATTATCAAGTTTTAGATGATATTTAACATTTCCTATTAAATTTTGAATCAATTTTATTTTGTGAATTTTATGGTTTTCTGTTGAATTTTAATGAATTTGGTGGGGGACTATTATGATTTTGTAGAAATTATTGAATAAATGAGGGTAAATCTATACTTTTAGAAGTATTTAATTTCTTGATAATTTAATAGATTTAACTTGATTTTAGGATTATTTTAAATAAAAGTTTATTTTAGGAACAAAATGTTTATGAAACATCTATTTAAGATAATTATTTACCAATTAGAATCCAATTTGACTGATAGATTTTGAATAGTAAATGATATTTAATTATAATTTTATGATCTATTTTAAAAAGTTGAAAGTATGTAAAGCTTTTCGGAGGTTTATTGGGCAGTGATTAATGTATTTTACAGTAACTTAAAATCAACTTTTGGAATACACAGAGACAAGATTTAATTAAAATTTATTGTTAATTAAACCAAACTTTTATCGATTCAGTTGATTTTTAAAAATATTTTAAGAAACTTAGAAAGAATAAAATGTTTTTGAGATAAGAGGTCGATTATTTACTTTCACTTTCAATTTTATTGATTTCATGGATATCAATAACAAAAGTAGTATAATTTAGAGATTTTTAAGGGGATGCTCAGTGTGGTTATCAGTATACTTATGAAAATCATTGAATTATCTCTACAGGTTGACTGGTAATTTTATTAATTTGTGTGGAAAACATAGATTTTATTCGATTTTAGTCATTTTTGATGAATTTTTTAATTGCTTGAAATTGTTGCCAGAATAAAATAGAAAATGTTGGGTATCGATAACAATTTTGTAATACTGTAAAGAAAATTTATTTTTATTGGTAAAATTCAGATTTTTATGATAATTTTAATGGAATTTGATTGGTTGAATACATATAGTAAATATGATTCGAATGATGGATTTTTAAGGAGTAGAGTCGGTTTAATCTAGATTGCTAAAGAAATTTTACCTTGTAGGTTTCTACAAATAATGTGTATATTTTTGGTGCAGTGGGGGAAGATGCTATTTCAATGGAAATGATTGGTTAAGAGTAAATTTTATGATATTTTAAGAGGAAATAATCGATTAAGAACAAGTTTGTTGTCATTTTTAAGGGGGTTTAGTTGGTTGAATATCTGTGTTCAAAGGGTAAATATTTTCTAAATGGAGAATATAGAGGAGGAATTTATAATATTTTTAGGGCGATTTGTTCAGATATCAATATGTGTGTAAATCTTTTGAGAGAGTGGAAATATTGTCATTTAAAGAGAAATGATTGTTGAGAATTTGGTTAGTCTGTTCCCTTAGCCCCATGTTGTTTGGTAACTTGGAGAATGGATTCAAAATTTGAGTCTTTTCTCCAAGTAACAACAATAATTAAAATTAAAATCAAAATTAATGACAGAAAAACCAAAAACAGAATTAATGGTTAAAGTGGATGAAAAAGATTAGAAAACACTTTAATTGTTTTTTTTGGAATTTGTAATTTTTGTAATTTTTGGGTTTTAAACGGTTGTTTAAAATTTTAATGTAAATGGTAGAAATTTGAAAAGTGAAATTCTTTAAGTTGTAATTATAATTTGTAAATTAATTTGAATAAATTCCTCAAAATGCCTGCTACTCTTAAATTTTTGAATAATTCTGATAAATTATTTGCAGTTGGTGGATTTATGTTTATGACATACAAATGTGGTGTCTGGTCAGATAATGATTCTAGTCGGAGCTCATTTAATACATTAAGGCATTCTATTATTACAAAATCTTGTGACGTTATTCCTAGTAGAGCCGGAGAAATTAAAGAGGCTAGCACAGCTCGAGAGGCTTTGTCTACTCTCAAACCACAAATTGGAATTACATCTCATATTGTTTCTTCCCAAGCTGCACAATTCGATAAAAGTGAAGCAGGAAAAACTCTTCGTTGGATGGATATGTTAAATGCTACAGTTCCAAGTCGTATTAAAACTGCTCTTGATAACATCCCATCAAATATTCAAGAATGTGTTATGGATGAATATCATAGCCTTCTGCGAGGTCTCTGCATCCTCGTGGGCCTTGTTAATAAAAGGATGATGGAATTCACCATGATTGGTTAAGAAGAGAATTTATGATCTTTTAAGGGGAAAAGATTAGTCAAGAGTGGAATTTATTTTAGTGAAAAATAGTCGCTTAAGAACAAGTTTGTTGTCATTTTTAAGTGAAGGAGTTTATTAAATATTGTTATTTAAAGAGTAAATATTATCTAAATGTGTATTTATATAAAAAATATTGAATATGGCTGGAAATATTGTTATTTGATGAAAAATGATTGGTCAAGAGATGAATTATATTTTAAGGGGATTTCAAGAAATTTATTCGGTTGAATATCGATATGTCGGTGATTTTTATGAAAATAATGAATATAGCTGGGATTATTGTCATTTAAAGAGAAATGATTGGTTGAGAGTAAATTTTATATTATTTTAGGGGGAAACGATAGGTCAAGAGGAGGAATTTATATTAGTTTTAGGGGTATTTATTCGGTTGGATATTGATGTCAAAAGATGGATACTTAGTAAAATCGATACATTTTCATTGACTTAAGGGTTATAAAAATATAACAATAAGATTTTGGTTAATTTTACTGATATTATTGGAATCTGAATAAAATATACGATACGTGTTCAGTTCTAAGAAATTGTTCGTTTCAAGTATTTAAGTATTTATTTGATTTTATTATTATATTTGTAATTTAATTAAAAACTATAATTGATTAGTATTTAAAAACTTTATGTTACCCATTACTTATGTTGTTATTGACAATTTTCTGAATAATTTAAATATTTACGATTATTTCCAGGAATGAAGAGAAATTGTACGATTAAATACTATGAGCAGTCGATAACATACATTAATTTTCATTCAACAAGTACCTAGAACAATTACCTAACAAATTTTTTCAATTATTTTACAACTTAGTTAATTTAACTAATTGATAAGTACTGTTTTCTTTACAATTTGCTACTGTGTTGAAACTTTTTTTAAAATTTTTATTCAAAGTACTAACAAATTTTATTAAAAATCTATCAAGACTTGTCAAAAATTATAAAACGTTGGTAATTTTAATAAGTATTACCCAATAACTACTATTTTCTTACCAATTTACTGAAGGTCTTATTTTAAAATTTCTTCAAAGTAATAACATTATTTACAAATTAATCAGTTTAATTTCAAATTTAACAACTTTCTCACAACTTTAATCAAATTCTAATCACATGATAATCATAATTTAAGGATAAGTCTTATTTTTACAAAAACAAATATTTTACAACAATTAAACATACATATTTGGATTTTTAGTAGATTTTCTCGGTATCTATCACTGTCTGTTCCGTGTAGTTTTTTAAGCTTTGTTAGAAATTCAACTTATTTAGTGGTTGGTCGATAATCATTTAATTTCTAGTAATGTGTCAGATGATAATTATTTTATCTATTCACTTTATTCAATGATGTTTAGAAACTTAAAAGTCTAATAACTTTCAATAAATATATGAAAATTTATTTCAAGTAATGTGAAAGTAATATATATTTTGTGAAATTAATTTAAGAATTTTTTTTTAATCATGTTTCTTTTTACTACCAATTACAACCATTTATACTTACTAATTAATTTATCATTCAGTAAACAACAAGAGTTGGAATGCATAGAAAATATGTAAAAATAAATTTAAGTAATTTTTGAGCTGTTAACAATTAATTTATTTAGGGGCATGTGAAAATTAAATGAAAGTTGACATTCATCTTTAAAAATAACATTTAATAATTGTTCATTGCTGGATGTAATTAAAAATATTACAAAAATAGTAGAAAAATTTTAAAGTTTTTAAACAAATTTACTAAGATTTACAAAATAATTTCAATAAATCAAATACAAGACTGTAAAGCAATAAAGTTTTATTCAGAAAAAATATAACAGTTGATTGGGCTTCAATGATTAATAGTTTCTTGGTAGCAACCAGGTAACTAAGAAACAAAGCAATTTGGAGACATCAAGGATCGATAAAAGAGTGAAGAAGCTAATAAAATTTGTAATTGAAATTGTATTTCTTTTGATTATTCAAATTTTTATGTGCTTTTATTTAAAGATTTCTTGGTCAGTAAACAATTTTTGATATTGATTTGTTCATTAACTAGTTATTGATAACATATTGTGAGTCTGTGAATAACCAAGTATTTTGAGAGAAAATTTTATTTTTTAAGTGGGGTAAGTTGGTTGAATATCGGTGTTCAAAAGGTAAATATTATTTAAATAAGGAATTTTAATGAATAAGTAAATTATTCAATGTCTAGTATGTATATAGTGAGTTGTACAGTATTCAGTCATTTGTATACAGTACCTAGTGATTGTAGTTCAGTTATTAATTTATTGTTCAGTATGTATGGGTTATCAGTGTTCAGAAGTTGATACCAAGTAAGTTAACTTTTTATGTTTTCTGAATTTATTATTATTATTATTATTATTATTATTATTATTATTATTATTATTATTATTATTATTATTATTGTTATTATTATTATTTTATTATTTTTTTATTTATTAAGGATGGGTTGCTGCAGAGTGAACGAGATGGGTTGCTCTTGCGAATGACTACTACCTGCCTTAGGCATTACTATGTAACACTGAAACTCGAAAATTTCATTTAATAAAATTTTTTGAAAAAATTTTTTGAAAAATTTCTTTGAAAATTTGATCGTTATCAACATGTATAAAAAAGTCATTGTAAAATTACCTAAAAATTTCATCTTTAAAAATTATATATAAAAATTTCATCGATAAAATTATACTAAAAATTCTATTTAAAAATCATGTATAAAAAATTTCATTGTAAAATTATACTAAAAATTTTATCATTAAAAAATATGTATAAAAATTGATCGATAAAACTATACTAAAAATTTTATTTAAAAAATTTTATCATGCAATATTGTCGACTCTTTGACTTTAAAGATTCTTACCTTATGTAACTTACCTTTTGACCCTCTATTTACTTTTAAAAAATTCTTACCTTATGTAATTTTCCTACTATAACTGCTTTTAAAATTTTCAGCTTTAAAAATTACTCTTATGTAACTTAACTTTTGACCCTTTATTTAATTTTAAAAAATTCTTACCTAACTTACCATACTTTACTCTAGGCACCTTAATTTATTTTAGGAACCTTAATCTACTTAAATTTATTCTAACGTACTTAAATTTACTTTAATGTACCTGAATTTACTGTATGAACCTTAATTTACTTAAATGTACTCTAATGTACCCTAATGTATTTAAATGTATTCTAATGTACTTTGAGTTACCTTAATTTACTTTAGGTATTTTAACTTATTTTTATCTAGAGCCTAAATTTGCCAATGAAAATTGTGTGACTAAATATTACAAGTGTCTTTTTAACAAGCTTATAAAATACCCCTGACAATTTTTTATCGATATGCGATTCAAGCCATTTTTATTTTATACCTATATTTACCTATAGAAAATATTGAGACCAAATATTGTGTTGTTTTTTATTACGAGTTAAAAATATCCATGACTATAGTGTGACCATCGTAGGCAATTTAAGCCAATTTTAATTTTATGCTTTTTTATCGTTAGGTGATTCAAGCCAATATTTATCTAAGGCTTTTATATCGAGAGTCAAAAATACCCCTGACTATAGTGTGATTGAAAAAAAAATATTTTGTGGATGAAAAATACCTTCTGTGACCATTGTAGACGATTTGAACAAAATTTTAATTTTATGCTTTTTTATCGAGTCAAAAATACCCCTTGACTATAGTGTGATTGAAAACATTTTGTGGGTGAAAAAAAATTTATTCAAAAAAAATATTTCAAACAATTTTATTTCAAAAAATTCGCCAAAATTTGAATGTAAAAAACTCCGCCAAAAATTTCAAAAAAATTTATCAAAAAAATTGTGCGCATACAAAATGAATTATGTCATTATGTAATTTAATCAGTAATCCCCCCTCCCTCCCTTATTTTATTATGCAATGGTGTGTGGGCGTGAAAGGCCCCTTACTACCTACTCCCGACCCTATAATCCATGTCGCAATGCATCTCTAGAAGTTGCTCTATTATGATACGGGTAAAACGATATATTTTTGTATCGAGTTACTCTGGTGCAAAATAATCCATAGTATTTTTAATTCCTGAGAATAGTTCTTGAATCTTTTTTAAAATCACTTGAAATAAGTAAACTAAATATGATGTTATGAAATTATAAATAAAAACATATTCTTACTTTTCAACCTATTTCAAATTGCTAAAATTAAAACTAATACAAACAAATTTAATTAATTAACATTTTCCCTTATGATATTGCACTAGTTTGGAAGTTCTTCATTCAACTTCCCAATTACCACCAATTTGTGATGGTGTTACTGAAGATGAATATTCTATGGCTGAAGTTATATGGAGGGAAACAAACTGTAATAGCATTTGTGATTATATGATAATATATCTTAAAATTGATGTTTTTCTTCTAGCTGACTTTTTCCAACAGTTTTGAACCAGATCTTTAGCACATAATCGTCTTGAACCATTGAATTTTTTATGCCTTCCTGGTATGTCTTGGTAATCAGCTCTGATGACTTTAGATGAACCCATCGAGTTGATCCAAGACATGGAAATGCATAATTTCTTTGATGGTGGTATACGAGGGGATTTGAAATTTGTAAACAAACATTATGTAAAAACAAATGAGAATACTGAACTCTTATACATTGAAATTAATAATTTATATGGTTGGGCTCTTAGCCAAAAACTACATAGAAGTGAATTATGTTGGGTTATAGATAAGATTTATTTAAATAATTTATCAAAATACTGTGAATCGAATGATCTAGATTCACTTCCATATAGATATACCGTAGAAGTGAATTTAGATATACAAACATCTATTCACGATAAACTGGATGATTCTTCGGTAGCAGCTGAAAAATTGTGTGCTCCAGGTTCTAAAATAGAAAATTTGATGCTCACACATATACCGAAAAAAATTATGTTGTTCATTGGAAACTTCTTTGACTTTATCTTTCTCTTGGGGGTTATAGAGCCATTGAGTTTCAACAGTCTTTAATATTTAAGAATTATATCGATACAAATACTCGGTTTAGGGCTGTATCAACAAATAATTTTGGCAAAAAATATTTTAAACTTTTAAATAATAGTTTATATGGTGGTGGGTTTCTGGGTGTTGATATTTTGAAACTATGTGGTTGTTACCCAGACAACCCCATACAAATATTCTTTCGCTTACCACTCAACACCCGTTGCTAAGCAACGTTGGAACTGTGTTCGAGTGGGTAGATCGTCCGCAAAAAGAGAGCGCTATTGCTAATGCTATAATTGACCGAACGATCCTTGGGTCCAACGAGCTACCGATAGAAGGTCTGTGCTCGATTTCAATTTTTAGGTCCCATTATTCTCCTATCTCTGTCAAATGTTAACCTATACTCTCATATCATTCATTGTTATGTCCATTCCCTTAGTCCTTCTTATCGTTGTCCGTGTTGATGATTATTCTTTGGCCTGTGCACACTTTGTTATGTTAAATATTCACACAGTATCTCTCTTACTCTTATCCCTATTATAACCGCAATGTTCCCTATTACGTATTATTGCTTGCCTTATCATTGATACTATTATATGTATTACCTTTATTAATTGTTACTTCTATTACCTTTATTATTATTTTTATACTATATAATTACCATTACAGTTATTATATAACTACTATTAACATCATAATTTTTATCATTACTATTATAAGTACCATGATCATTATTATTATTATTATTATCCTCATTATTATTATTATCATTATTATTATTATTATTATTATTATTATTATTATTATTATTATTATTATTATTATTATTATTATTATTATTATTATTATTATTATTATTATTATTATTATTATTATTATTATTATTATTATTATTATTATTATTATGATTATTATTATTATAATTACCATTATCCTTACTATTATCATTATTATTATCAAGTTTTTACTAGGGATCCTTCATTATTCCTCAGCTTTATAAAATATTTTTCTTGTATAAAAATTTAGTTGTAATCCATCTGTATCTTTCCGGTTTTCGATAAAGTATTTTTGTTGATTCGAAAAATTTTAGCAGCGTTCCGCCCTTATTTTACGGTTTTATCCTTATTCTGCAGTTTTCGATAAAGTATTTTCATTGATTCGGAAAATTTGAGCAGCGATCCGCCCTTATTTTACAGTTTCATTTTTACTTTACTATTTTTGTTAAGTATTTGAGTTAATTCGGAGAATTTGAGCAGCATTCTGCCCTTATTTTACGGTTTATGAGAATATTACACTAACAATCGAACGACAATTCGCTTTTGTTTGACTATTTTCTATAAGTATTTTAATCATTTCGGAAAATTTGAGCAGCGTTCCGCCCTTATTTTACCGTTTTTATGATAAATGTTTTAACTATTTTCAGAAATTTGCGCAGCGTTCTGCCCATATTTTCCGTTTCAATTTAACATAATTTATTTAATACTTATTTAAAAACATTATTTTCATGATTTTGGTCGTTCGGATTAATCTTTTTCCGATGGCTATTCATTTTAACTGTTGCAACGATTTCGCAATTTTCCCCACTACCCATTCCCTCTCTTTATCCTTAAGATCTATGTATGTTCATTTCATTAATTTAGAGTGCCCACTGGACTACTCGGTGTTAGAGATTTTGAGCCGATTGTTATTCAAAAGTTTTGTCGATTTTGCAGGAAACGGATGATGAAGGAGCAGCCAAAGGACTACTCATTTACCCTCCAATTTCCCCTATGTACGGATAATATTAACGTTCCAGCTCCTGCGTTCCGCACGCCGGAGCCTTCACGGACACGAAATCATTGGCAATAATACACGCACTTACACGACTTGCGGTAGTATGTTTGATTTTAATCACTAGCAGTTTGTTGTGGCTGTGGGCCGTAAAAGGAGTAAATGAAAATTACCAGATCCATTGGGTAAAAGTCTCGAATGCATGAAACAATTTTCGGAAATTTGTAAACATATAATAGAAATTAATAATCCATAATTCATCCTATATTGTAAATTCGTAATAGCATAATTCAACATCAAAAATCATATATTGAAAATTAACAATCTGTATCATAATTTACCATTAACAATTCACAGCATAATCCATAAAAATTTGCAACATAATCCCTTAAAAATTCTAATCCATTGATAATCCATTAAAATTTCGTAACATAATTCCATTAATAATTTGAAATATAATAAAAATTCATCAAAAATTCGTAACCTAATCTATCGATAATCCATCCAATTATAATTCGTAATGTAATCTAATAAAAATTAAAAATTCGTAACCTAATCCATTGATAATCCATTAAAATCTCCATCCATCAATAATCTAATAAAAATTTAATAAAAATTCGTAACCTAATCCATTGATAATCCATTAAAATTTCCATTGATAATCCATCCATTAATAATTCTAATAAAAATTCCAATCAATAAGTGCTATAGTGCACACTAATACAACCGGTCTCCCAGTGAGACGGAAAATTGAAATTCTAACCAAGTTAGAAATAATACTGTCGAATAATATTTAGTTTAATTTTAGTTCTAGTACTTGTGCTTGCTAATTTGTGAAAACACGTCAGTATATATATCTACAATTTGGCCTTTGCGTGTTAATTTTATTGCAATTAAACAAAATTCGACCTTGAAATTATTTGTGTTATCTAAATTAAATTTTTATTTATTTCTTAATTTAAATTAGTAATTTATTTTTAACATTTTTTAAATAAATTTATTCAACCAAAAAATATTTTATTTTTATTCATTTAATTCATTAATTTTTACTTTTATATAGATGGTCATTTTACGGTCGAATTTTCTTGTTATTATGTTATTTTTTTATGTGAATTTCGTGCGGTTCTTGATGCATTTTGTATTTATTTTATTTTACTTTTATGTTTTTGATTTTATATTTATTTATTTTCTCTTAGATTTTAAAGTGTTTAGTTGGTGTTGTATATTGTATTTTAAGTTATCTTGGTGCTGGGTTTTCGTGCTGTATTACTGATGCATTTAAACAATTCTCAAGGCTATTTGTGTGCTGGCCCAACAATGGTAAGACAGTTGAGAATTTAAAAAGCACATAAACTTGAGACTGTGTAATTCGGCTTCTAAATTAATTACTTATTCCTCTAAACCAACATTTAAAAAGATGTATAAAATTGACAACGATTAATTTACATATTATTAAGTAACCAATCAGTATGTTTAGATAGACCTAACTACATTGGTCAAACTGTAATAGATCTATCTAAATTACGTATTTATCAGTTGCAAGATATTGATTTACAAAAATACCGAGAGGAATTTAATTGTAAAATCAGGTGATTGTTATTTCAGGTGACACTGATTGATTTTTCCTAGAAATTTAAGGGTGTAAACTAAATATTCTTTTACCAGCTGTGATAAGAGATAACCTATTGGATACATCGAATTATGATACATCACATGAATTATATTCAAGAGCTCTAGATTCTGTCATTGGTAAATTCAAAGATAAGAATAAAGAGCTCCGATATAAGGAATGGGTGTTATTAAAACCTAATACAGTCCTTTGGGTGATACAGAGAGCAACAAGTCTAAAGGAATAACATTGAAGGGTACTGATTTAAAACAACAATCGCATCTTGAATGTTATCATAATAACTCAATGATTTCAGTAGCACAATCTCTAATAGCAAATAAAAACCATCAATTATTTACAATTAAAAATAGTAAAATAGCCTTAAAAATTAATGATGACAAGAGGCATTGAGTTCATAAACATAAAAGTTTAGTCTATGGGCATTATAATGTGGGTGACACGGCTAAGGGTATAAAAACATTGGAGAAATTGTATCATCAAATTTCTCATTCACATTTCCAGGACGACGAAGATGATCCAGATTTTCTGGAAGAATACAGATTTCAACATCCACATTTCCCGGACGAATATTGAATAAAATAAAAAGTATGGATCTGGGAAAAAAACTGCCATGTTGTGATCTGGTAAAATTTTCTGCCATAAAAAAATATAATTTGAAGAGTTAAAGTTTAATTAAATTCTAAATAGCATCAAAAAATTTTTTCTTGTTGCTCCATTTCCAAATAAATTCAGATAAAAACTCCTCCCTATTAGCCGTATTAATTTTATTTAAATCTTTTAAATGTGAATTATTTAGTTGTTTTTTAAAGATTTCTTTTATTGTTGTTGAATTGTATATTTTTACATGAGTTGTTATTTTTAATATAATTATAATTATAATTATAAATATAAATATAAATATAAATATAAATATAATAATAATAATAATAATAATAATAATAATAATAATAATAATAATAATAATAATAATAATAATAATAATTATTATTATTATTATTTTTAATACTATTATATAAATTGTATTTAACGAGACTATGCTGACTTGGAAAAAAATTTAAAATTTATGCATTTAAACAAAAAATATTAAAAAAAATAAAACAAAAAAAAGTTTTTAAAAAAAATTCAATTTATATAAACAATTTTATTTGACATTTAAACAAAAAATATCACTCCACTCCCAAAGTATGGGCACTACGCCGTTTGGACAGGGCGCCGTTTTCTCATTACTATCAGTTTCTGCGTCGATGGCTCACCTTCCCTATAAGGTAAAAAATACGGATTAAATGTTTTATTAAAAAAGGAAAACTTAAACTTGAAAAAGATGATATCACTGCACTTTGCATCAGCAAAACCTTTTTAAATAAACTCTATTGCTATCGGCAATTGCTAGCTTTAGACACGGAAACCTACAGTGTTGATCTACCCAACTCCTGTAATTAAATTTTATAAGTTTTCTATTGTGTTTCTTTAAAATAAATTTATTTAAAAATACTTCTACTTTATTATTTTTATTTGAAGTGGTATAAAATATGTAAATATATGGTTATTTAATAATTGCATTTACAGGTCGACAAATCAACTAATGCGGCCTCCTTCATTATAGTTTGATTTAAATTGAGCTTTTAAGGGTTAAAAGGTTTCCTTTCTCTGTTAAATATCACTTTGTACGGAATTTATTTGCGAGTCGAAAACTATGATATATTGTTTGAAATATTTCTTGAGTTTGTAATCATGTTGCGGGTACACATTTTTCAAGCAAATAAGGTATATTTAAAATCTATCAAGTAGATCGTTTACGGACCGCCGTATCTTTCCTAGTCTTTATTTCAAATTTCACGCTTTATTAGCACTGAATCTCCTACTTTGAAATTTCTTCTTGTTTTGATCTCTATTGCATTCTTTACGTTCACTCCCTTCTTTTTAATTATTATTTCTTTCTTTATTGACGTACTACTATACCATTTTGATCTGTAAGTTCTCCTGCCAAAAATAATTTCCGCAATTCTTACTCCGATTGTTTTCTGTATTGTCGCATTCAGAGTACATTCTACTTCCGTTAATATTTCCACCCAACTTTTACTGCACTGCCACCTTTATGATTCGTTTATATCATATCTGATTGTACGAAACTGTCTTTCTATTAATCCATTGGTGTTATGATCGGATGGACTTGAAATTACTATCTCGATTCTTGCTGATTTTTCCAGATCTTTAATACCATTTTACTCAAATCATTTCTCACAGTCTAAATGCAGTTGTTTCGGTGTTACAAATCTTACTACCCACTTGTTTAGCAATATTTTCAATATAGTTTTTTCATCTTGCTTAATATTAGTTGACAGAGAAATATATCTGCTGTAGTGATTGATAATACTACATACGTATGCTTCCCTATTACAATGTTCCTTTTTATATCCACATAAATTTTCTCAAATGGTTCCGTAATTATGGTCGTTTTAATTTCTTCTTTTGTCTTTATGACGAGTGTCTTCATCGTAGGACACAACATATAATTTTGATGTTTTACCCCCACCTCCGCAAGGTATGTCAATAAATTACATGTTGGGAACAAATAATTTAGGATTATGATTGTGAGAGTCTGTGGTGAAATAAGATTGTTATGAAAATGTTGGGCTACAAGCCATAATTTAAACAAAAATGAAAAAATTGTGTAAATTAAAACAAAATAATTAAGGAGGTTTGAAAATTATCAATATGGCTGCTGTAACATAAGCACGTACCGCAAGCAGAAATCAAAAATAAAATAAAACATATTAATTAAAACAAAATAAAAATATAACAAAATTAAATAAAACAAATAATTAATTAAAATCCATGAAAAAACCTACAGATGCAGAAAGAATATAAAAATTCAAATATAAAACCGCCAAAACCTTGCAAAAGAAGGTTTAGAAAATACATAGGCGGAAGCGGCGACCAAAAATTTAAATATCAAAGGGTAAAAAGAGAAACAATCAAAAAGAATGGTTAAATAATAAAAAAATAAAAATTTACGAAATATTGAGAAAATAATATCAAAAAATAGAGAAAAACAAGGAGAAAAATAAAATATTTAAAATAAAATTAAAGCAATAAAACCCCCCGAAAAATAGCCGAAAAAGGCTCAAAATACTCTGATTGGTCGCACCCAGGCATGAAATGACTATATATACAGCAGTCATTTTCATAATTTTTAGACATTTTAGAGAAAATTTTGTAGACACAAAATTTTTAGACTTCACTGTTTATGCCGATGTATGACAATTTTTCAAATTTGGATGCTTGACTGACAAACTTGTCGATCGTAAGTAATGTTTTTTGTAGAAATATATTTTTCTATGTTAATGTTTTGTTTAATTTAACTTATTCTGGATGGCCGCAATGTCTTTTGGCATTGCTCGGCAGGTTCCCCCTAACTTATTTATATTCATTTTATATACATGTTAATTGTGGAGAATGGCAGGGAAACATTCAATTCCGGCCGTTAAATTGGCAGGACGTTGACGTGTTGCTTTGTCACAATCCACCCTTCGGTGTCTGCTTAGTCTGGTCAGGCCTTGTTGCACTGATCACGGGGTAGGACACCGTCGTAATTCACCGTGGCGGCCATTTTCAATGTTGGTCGGAGCGGTAAGAGGGTAAACTGCGGGAAGATCGCCATAATTAAGGGGATAACATTTATGTAAATGTTTAAGTAGGAAAATTGAATTTTTAATTTAACTCCTGCCGATTTTTATATTTTCAAGGGTGCGACTAGTGATAGAAATTTAGGTCAACGAAAGTATAAAGTAGGGTTAAATCACGTACATTATTTGATAATCATCGTCGTGGAAAATTAAAATAAAACGATACATTTTGGCATAGATCTGTGAGAGTATAATATAGAGATTTACTAATGGTGGTAACTGTGGCGACCATAGGAAAGCAAATATGAGTTGTTTGACTAAAAAATGACATTATAATAATGCATTCATTTCAATTTACCATAGGCTAACGTTTGTATGAAACAAGGAATTTTCCATAAATTTGAAAAATATTTTAATAAATAAACAGTAATGATGACAAATTGATATAGGAATTGTAGAAATAGATGAGAATGGACAAGCGTATAGATAGAAAGAGACGTAAGACCTTCCATCAGCAGTCAGGAACCCGAAAGTGAAAATATCATGAGGAGTAGTTCTAGAAATGGAGCTCACCTGCTCATGAATTTTCAGCTGCTATATACAGTACCAACATGAGCTTGCTCATGGGTATATAGTGGTAGGATTAAAATTGTGGGGCGTCTGGGTGAGATAGCATAGACCCTAGGTAAAGAAGGTATTTTGATCGAGGAGGATAAGTTTGAATAAGCTTTGTACAGACTTAAACAAATTAATTACACCCAGTACACCAGCAAAAAATTAAAATAAATTTCAAATTTTCAGCCACAACCATTAAAAATGAACTTTGTTGAGGTTTGTCGTATGTGATAAGAAACCAAGTGATTTCTTGACAGAGTTACGAAACCGGTAGCAAAAGTGTAATAATATTAATAATAATATAAACAATTAAACAAAAAATATCTTATGTGTGACTGAGTGGTGAATTTCATTACAATCGAATGATTTTGAATGAATTACTGAAAATCTAATGTTTCTGAATGATGGATAATTTAGAACAGGAGTCTCAAACACGCGGCCCGAAACGAAAAACATGGATTTTGTAATTTAAACACGCATATATAAATCATAATTTGCATATTTAAAATTTTTTTAAGTAGTGCGGCCCCTGGATTTATGCTTTTACTCACACACGGCCCGTGTTAGACTTTGAGTTTGAGACCCTTACCTAGAATGAGCCTAGCATTAGATTTGTATAATAGAGTTTCGGAGATTTTTCTTTGAATGAGATGCCAAGTTTTGGTATGAATGATTTATACTATAGAAAATAATTTTATGAAACTTGAAAATTGAAGAAAAATTATTATCTATTGATGGGAAAGAATACATGATTTTTTAAATTTTATTAACTTTCTTTCCTACACATAATATTATTATGGTTGAGTATCAAATATGACGTAGAAGGATTAGGGGCAAGCAAGGGGAAATGAATTACATAAACATTAAATTGTTAACATTATGTAATACTCACCATAATTTAATATATTTGATAAACAAATAAATTCTCACCCTGTTTTCAATTCGTATACGTTGTCAGCAAAAGCCATAAATTATCACACGGTTAGTCATAAATTAAAGATGTAATAAATTTGCATATAGAAAAAATATACACATCTACTTGAATTAAAGAGAAAAATAAGAAGAGCCAGTAAAATCAATTCTGATCAAAATAATAAAAACTCAAAACATCAATTTTCAGAAAGGGATAAAAGTCCTGGACACAGTCATTTATTATAGGCTTTTTCAATAATCAAATGTAAGAATTGAGGATTTTTTGAGGTCATTTATCCCACCTCACCTTTCCCTGAGTAAGTGAGCAACAAAAATGTACAATTTTAATGATAATTTATTCACCAGACATGTAAATAATTCGAAAAACATTTGTCATAGAATAAATTACATATTTTTCTCACTTAATAACTCGTTACATTCTAAAAATTATTTTTTCATTATATAAACTTTTTCTTTAAAAAATGGAAATTATGACAAATTGTCCACGTGGACTTCACATATAAATAAGACAACGGGAGCCAAAATGACCATGTGAAATATTATATTCATGCTCTCTGCTCAATTGTCCGTAATTTTCTCTTTGCAATATGTAATTTTTGCTGGTTATTTCGAAGGTGAGCAATTTTGCGTATTCTATTTTATTTTCAATTTAAAGCTTTTATTATTTACTCATGCCTCAGTTATAAAGTGATAATAATTGATGTATTTATTTATATTTATATATTTTCATATTGACAAAAGATCAAAAATTTAAAATAGATTTCCGGCTTTGCTTTATCGAGTGTAATTCACATTCCGGAAATTTGGAATATCATTTATTTTGAGGTGTGAGCTTTGGTGCAGTTCATATAATATTAATTCATAAATACCTAAATTAATACATTAAAAACGAATTAAATTTCTAAAAATTTTTTATCTTAGCAGGTTTGAGAGTCGCAGATTTGTTATTACAATGACATTAAGTCATCAACGATGAAGTAAATGTATTTAACTTATCATAATCCATAAACTTACATTTGCTTTGCCCTTATTGGACCCTTCCATAAAACAGAAGGGTTTATAGATGATTTGAATGCAAATAAAAGTTCAAAAGAAATATCTTTTAAAAATGTGATAAAAAGTTATAATTAATTCTAAAAAATTATTCAGAAATAGAGAAATGTAGAATGACAACGCACGGACGAGAATATATGGGAAAAGTGGATTTTGTGAAAAGTGGACAACGATGCATCGTTTGGAAAAATGAATATGTAAATCAAATACTTATGGACGATACATTTGTTTTTGACAATACCTCCATTATTGGTAACAATTATTGCAGAAATCCGACGAACTTTCCAAACGGTCTGTGGTGCATTATCGATGAGATGACATTGGAATGGGAGCACTGTAATATTATAAAGTGCATAAAAGGTGAAATAATTCACATTTCACTTCACCTGATAATCCTGTAATTATTAGATCGAAATTGGTGCAAAGATTCTGATAAAGGGACAGAGTATCTTGGTGACATAAGTCATACAAAATCTGGTAAACTGTGCCAGCCATGGATTAATTTCGGAACACATAGGGCGTACTCCTTTCCAGAAAGGAATCTAAAATTTGCTGGGAACAAATGTCGTAATCCAGATATGTCTAAAGTTCCCTGGTGCTATTATTCGAATAACTATCAAAGGGAGGACTGCAATGTTCCAAGATGCGATAAAGGTGATTAGAATTTTATCATAAATATTAAAGTTAAAGATTTCTAGAAATCAATCAGCCGGAATTTTTTGGAACTTATGATTACTTGAGAGGACTGGGCAGCAACAAGACAATAGTTAAACTGGATGACATATATCAAACAGTGAATGTTACCTTGTCCATCAAACTTGGTAATAAGAATAACATTCTGTAGCGTTTTATTATTCATTTCTAAGAGTCATTGAAATCACGTACGTTGAATAAGTCATCAATGTGGGCAACGGCTTATAATGTTGAATGTCAATCTGATTTAGACGAATATGAATATTGTTCAATAACCTCCTCGACAAATACTAGTCAAGATTACATTATTACCTATTTGTGTTCGGGGCCATTGAAATATTTGATGTTCATTTCCTTGCTACAGAAATCAGATTTCACAATCAAGCACGCGGGAGCAAAATATCCAAAACCTAGTCCTAGTAAACAGTTTAATGAATATGAAAAAAAGGTATACTTTATTATAATACTACATTTTTATTTCATAATTATTATTTTATTTTTATAAATTGAACTGGCTTTAAAATAAATCCTTGCTTTATACAATATTACACAAAATCAAACTCTTATTTAAACAAAAAACCTTAGATTTATTTATTGGGAATATTCACTAAATACTCATTTTAAAATTATTTTTACGACTACCCAAATAAAATTTTTTATTCACCTTCTACCCAAATTTAAAAGTTTTATTTACCAAATGACAAACAAATGTTAATTTTATCAAAGTATCATATAATTCAATAAATAAAAAAAATCATTTGGGTCAGTATTAAATCAGCTCAAAGAAGATGGTACCAGAACAGTCATAACACATGGGTCTAGACACTTATCAGCCCACAAAAAATAATACTGTATCAGAAGCAAAGAGGTATTTACGAAATATGAATACGATAGTAAATTTAAACAATTGCTATATTGGAAGAAATTGATGATGCGATAAGATCACAAAACATTAAGATTTCTGAATTCCACTAGGAAATTAATAAGCCAACAATTTCAAACCTGTATGACAAATTTATCAAAATATTATTTTGAATTAAAATACCGCAAAGATGACGATCATTCAAATACTGATGAAACAGTAGAAATTTGTGTTCAAAGTGTCAAACAAGACATGAAAATACTAAGTAAACTAAAGCCAGAGTAAAATGCATTTGTATGAGTCAAAAGACAGAAGTAATAAAACAAGTTTTTGAAGCTAAAGGAAAGCCATCAGCAATTTCAATAAATGAAACAGTGTCTAAATAATAAACATTTTAATAAGGAAGATATTCCGATAAAATGTAATAAATTATATGAAAGAAATTTAATGAAAGTTAAATAAATTATTTAATTAACCTATAGTTAATAACCTTGCATACTTTTAATGATATGTTGATGACCTTGAAAGGTTATTGAGGTTAACCTTCACGCGCATAACTGGGGTGCATTTGTACCCAAATTTTTTTATTTGTTAAACCATTTGTAATATAATAAGGATATGTATCTGATAATTTTTGAATTCCATTCATTGGGGATATCTTTATGATATCATTATGATATTACAAATGGTTTAACAAATAAAAGATTTTGGGTACAAATGCACCCCACTTAGGCGCTTGAAGGTTATAGCGCACTTAAGACACAATGCTATTATAATACAAATTACGGTTTGAAAAATAATAAATAAATATGTTACATTTCATATAAAAATATTATTTTGTTTTACATTTAGATGAAAGAATATTATCAAAATAAAAATAAAAATAAATTTAATTTAACATTGGGCGAATATCCAGGTTACTTTTACCTGTTGAAGGATAACGCAATTGCTTACGCAATGAATGCCAAGAATAAAATTTCCATGACTCTTTCAACAGTTGGAAAAGGCCGCATTGCATTTATGGGATCTGATGATTTGATTAATGTTAAACCCTATAAAATTCTACTGGATTTTTTTCAAGATGTTTTTGACAAGCCTGTAGAAAGTCCAACGTTGTTGAACAAATCATATTTACAAGAAATAATTTCAAAGAACAAATCACAATCCGTATTATCAGAACCTTTCATATGGAATGCTGAACAGGTATTCGGACAAGACTTAGTTAAGGTTTTACTTGAATATATAAAATCAGGATTAAGGATTATCATTGGGTTCGAATCGTGGTCATACATAGACAAAATAAAACCGCTTTTAGACAGTGAACTTAAAATCCTGTTCTATGCTGCAGGAGTTTGGCCGTCATTGAAATATGTTCAGGACCAATTTCAACCTGTCACTCAACACTCCATACATACGATGTCCTTAGATAAAAAGTTTGAATATGCTAAAATTAATAATGTAACCATGAACGATGTACTAGCTGCGTATCGCGAAGTATTTGATGATATATATATCGAGAGGTCATTAGACAAAATAGACTTTGACTTGATGAAAAAAGTTATTAATGATTTATATACAGATTACTGGCCGTTTATTCAAAGTCTCACACCTTGTTTAAATTACGCAATTTCAAAACAGTCCGACAAAGGTTTTCTTAAATTTTTCAGTTACATTTTACTTTCCGAAATCGGAAAAGATTTGATTCCTCCTGCATTGTCACTTTATCCTGGTAAGTTTCAATCAACTAATCCTCCGTTTGTAAATATCAAGATGAAGCTCAATCTACTTTATAAATATGAAGTCGCCCCTCTTGGCCTTTATCTTTATCCTAGACTAAAGACCCCAGTCAAAATTATTCAATCTAAATCAACACGATGCTATATATATGTAAATCATCACCATTTTAATATCGCTGATAAATCTGAGGTTACGAAATGGCCAGTCACATATAAGTATTTCACAATTGAAAGAGGCAAATGGGAAACTATTCAGTTTCCATTTGGAGGATTGATGTCAATTTCCTGTAATGAAAATAATGATAAAGTCGAAATAATCTTTAAAAAT
Source organism: Schmidtea mediterranea (assembly GCA_022537955.1). Lineage (NCBI taxonomy): Eukaryota > Metazoa > Platyhelminthes > Tricladida > Dugesiidae > Schmidtea > Schmidtea mediterranea. The sequence continues at coordinate 52,778,986 of CM039681.1, forward strand.
GTAATACAAATACCGTACTATGATAGACGAAACAAGGATGAATGGATTCAAAAACAAAAAATAGAATCGCCATGGGCAGTCTTAGCTGGCGATGCAGTTGTATTTATATTAGCATCAACTGCTATTCGTAATTTAGCCGATCCGGAAACGATTTTACAGATGTACGATTCAATGTTCAAGGAAGAATTTCATTTGAGAGGAACATCATTTCCTTTTAGTCGCAGAGGCATAGTGTCTAGTGATATACAGATTGGAGTAGGATATATGCATTCGGGATACCCTATAGGTACACAAATATACCATAACAATAATCCATACAAGTCAGGATACTTTTTTAACAAAGAAATATTGAAAAAGGATGGTGCTTGGGGTTTAATGCATGAAATGGGACACAATTTACAAGAAGGAACATTTACTTTTAATGGAACAGGTGAAACTACGACTAACATATTTTCTATCATAGCTACTGAATCTATGACTAACCAAAATTCTTGGTCGCAAACCAGTGGTTGGTTTCATGAGCGGTTGACAATTGAACGTGTTCAAAAATATCTGATTAGTGGAACGTTTGATAACAACTGGAGAGAAAACCATTTTGTAGCGTTATGTATTTATGCTCAAATAAAAAATTATTTTGGATGGGAGTTTTATGCTCAAGTTTTTCGGCGGTATAATGCGCTTACACACAAGCAAAGAAGTATTTCTGAAGATGAGAAAATTCAACTTTGGATCAAAATAACCTCTGAAATATCCGGAATGAATTTGTGTCCCTTATATGAGCTGTGGAAATGGCCTATTACTAACCAAACTGAACAAGAATTATCTAAACTTCCAATGTTTCTTCCGGATGATTTTGTTACGAAATCTGTCGAAAAGAGAATTAAAGAAATAATTTGTAAAAGAGGATCAATTTTTCGTCAACCATTGCCAGTACCCGTAAAGGTTGGACCAGTGAAAAACAAATTTACAGTTGAAGGAGCTAAAATAATTGAACACATTCAAATATTGAACTGATTTAAATATTGTTGTTTTAAAAATAAAACTCCGAAAATAATATTATATTTTTGTCAACGAATCTGAAAACATAAATAAAAAATCAGAGATTTTTAATTATTTAAATACAATTTAAACAATCTATTCAAATTATAACATTTTTGATTGTCTGTTTTTCTGTAATTTAAATCTGTAAAAAATAAATCTAAGTAAATTTCAATTTATTTTATTTAAATCTTTCGCTCTAGAACTGAAATGTTTATTTATAAATTTTCTCGGAAATAAAATACTGTGGAAAGTGGTACGCATCCGTTTAGGGCTACCCCGATTGTTGCAACAGATAAGCAAGAAATATATAATTTTTTTATAGCGAAAACAACTTTAACAATTCCTTTATCAAAATTAATTAATAATTCATTTATAAATTTATATAAATTTTTAACAATTTTTACAACTAAATCCTTTAATTCTGATATAACAAAAGGATGTTGTGAACCGCTGCTATGATGGATACGGTTTGGGACTTTACAAATTCTTTTATTTAATACCTGTGGAAAGAGGAATTAACTAGACTTCAGTTCAGATTTAATAAATATTTTATATTCTTAACAATTTATCCGTTAGTCAAGATTTCCTTAATATTTATTCTATTTTTATCTTATTTAGTGTGCAACAATAAGATTTAAAATTCGTTTGGCTAAATAAACCCATTTAAAATGTAAAGTTGCGTAAATCTCACTTATATTAAATTAATAAATAAAGCTGATACTGTTTTAAAAGATGTTAAAAATATTGCTAAAACGCAAACTATAATAAACCATTTTCAAATGGAATCTACTATAAGCAGAAAATTTATAAGTCACACTCATTTGAAATTTTTGTGGTTTCACAAGAACTGACAATTTACTAACACATAGGTAGCTTAATATTCTGGGTAAAATCGATAGCAACTTTGATGAATGTTTATCAATCTGGATGCGACCGTATGTCACTAGTGAGTATGTGTGTATGCATTGGGCAGTGCACAAATGTTTCTGCTTATGGAAAATTGAATATAAAAAAGGTATATGTAATAACAAAATTAAAGATATCAAATTTAAATATTTATAAATTTAGATAAATAATTGTATATATTAAAAGCTTAAAGCTCCAAAATAAAGCAGACAATTTTTAATATTTTTGTTATTAACGCTTTATTTAGACTTTCGTTTTCCATTAGTCATAAAAGTGGTTGTTGCTTTATTCAATTAATTTGAATCAGTGTTTAAAGTGATTTTATGATGGAATTCTTTTGACATAAGATCATATTTACTTTCTTCAATAAGTAGTTAACGTTCTGATTTGTTTATGTTATTTATTGATTTACTATTTATATTAAAAGAAATTATATATTTTGTAAATATAAAGTTTACATGTAAAAATATCAAATAAAATATATTTTTTCTAAAAATTCTTCTGAAAAAAAATCTTCCGATCACGTCCTAGCAACAAATATCTTTTATAGTTAAAGAGCACACACAACTAAAAAATATCCCTGTTGGTATCTCAACAAACGTAAAAAGAAAAATAATATTCTCAAAAAACCTTATCTCTAGTTTTATATTATAAACAATAAACAAAATCTAGAAATTCATTAAATAAAATAAATTAAAAAATTTACTAACACTTTTTGTCACAGATATAGTTTTATTAAAATGTATGGATAATTAACTATTTGTGTTAAATTTGTATATTTAAAGTCTGTTTTATTTTATATCATGTTATATTAAATTATATTAATATATATATATATATATATATATATATATATATATATATATATATATATATATATATATATATATATATATATATATAAGGTTAAAATAATCAAAATTATGACCAATAGTAACATCTAAGATCAATACTAATAATCACCACGATTTTTTGTTTAGATATTGTAGGTAAACGAGTGGATTTAAAATTCTAACTTAATAAACAAATTGTTAGAAAAAGATTTGAATTCAATCGCGTTTTACATATATCATTATATTTAATACAGCCATTATGAGTATTAAGTCTTTCAGTATTACAAATTAATTCAAGAGTTAATGTTAAAGAGTTAATGCAAAAACAAATTTAATTTACATTTTTTCTTCATTATTAAATCGTTACATATGCAAAAGTAATTTTCCATTAGACAAAACTTTACATAAGAATGCAAATTATGACGAATTGCCAATGTGGACTCCACATATAAATAAGAAATCGGGGCCAAAATGGTCATGTGAAATATTATATTTATGCTCATTGTTCAATTGTCCGTAATTTTCTCTTTGCAATATGTCACTTTTGCTGGCTATTTCGAAGGTGAGCAATTGGGGTATTCTATTTGATTTTAACTTAATTTTAATTTAAAGTTTTTAATAAAATTAGAGATAATAATTTTTGTATTTATTTATATATATATATATATATATATTTTAATACTAACGAAAATTTAAAACACATTTCCGGTTATGCCTTTATCAAAAGTAATTAACATTCTGAAAATTTAGTCTATTTCCTCGCATCATTTTGCAACGGCGTCAAAGACATTTCAGATTTTAATTGTCTTTATCATGCTTCACAGCAAGAAAATATCGTAAATTCGTTCATTTTTACTATTTGTTTTCTTTAAAATATAGTTCTTTGTTTAGTAGTCTTTCAGAATTTTTTTTATTTCATTTTCGGTTTGTTTTTTCAAATCTCAGTTTTAGATTTCCCGTCCATGTCATCGTTATCTCTTTATTTTTATTAATTTTTCTTTCACTGATTGTAAAAGCAGATATAATAGTTTTTTTATCATTCTTCCCTTCCTCATCCTGATGCGTTTCTGATATCTCCAGGGGTTGCCTTACTTACATTATCAGATCTTCATCCAACATAAATTACGTCCGTATAAAATTAATTTAATGAGTTAACGGAATTTCACATAGCACGTGTAACACCAAGCGGCATCAATCTACCTATTGGTTCATTGTCCTTTACCTTAATTTGATTGGCTGAAACTATCAAATCTAAATATTCTGCACTTAATAACTTCCACTCCGACCTTTCTTATTGATAATTGGGAAATTAATACCTTTGAATGTATGAACTTGATTTGATTTTTCGTTTTACGCCAATTATCAATGTTTTACGCAATAGAACCATATAAATTTTATGAAAACATCAAATTAATATTGAGTAAAAAACACTTTAACTTATTAATTATACAATTCTTCTAATATTTGACCTCAATAATGTATGAAATATATATTTTTAATTTATGATTTTTATTTATTCTTTATTTAATATTAAATAATTAAATAAATAATTTTAAACTTCGAATTTTATCAATTTAATACTGTTATTTAATTGGAATATTTTAATAGTGCTTATATAAAAGTTTGGTAAATATTTTTCTAAAACTAAAACGTTTAAAACTCAAAAATTTAGTTTATTAATTTTGGTAAAAATAAACTTTTTGTCTATCACAGGAAACACAGTATCAATACAAAATACTTCAGCCATTTATCATGGGATCCATGGCCGCGGAGAGGACTTCTGGGGCCCCGGGGATATACTTCTTGTGGGGGCCCCTGCCAAGAGCGTGAAAAAAAATTACATGCAGGAAAGAGATAGCGGGACGTATCCCCCCAAAGTGCAACGATGCCCTTGGCAACTGCGACGTGCGAGTCGCTTTTTAAGTCACGCGATCCACACGATTTAAGAGTTTAAGATTGTCGATGTAAAGATTTAAACAGATTGAATTAAGAATAAACCAATTACTGTTTAAAACATCACAGGGTTGGTTAATTGCGCACAACAAACCCACAATATTAAAAATATTTAAATTCACTTACCTTAGCGTTGGGCTACATTTTTTCTCCGGGGCTCCTAAAACCCAGGGGCTCCGGGTATTTTCCCCCATCAACCCCCCCCTCTCTTGTCGGACCTGATGGGATCTATAGTGTTGAATAAGTGTCTCATTTAGATTGAAACAAACCTCATCTGACCACCCAATGTTTTTTGTAAATGGTTCATAAATATGCTCCTGCTTATCATTGTTTACAGTCAAATACAACTTTTTTTCAAGTAAATATATATTAATTAAAAACGAATTCTCTATTCCTTCTATCGTGTAATTTCTTTATTGAGTTGTCTGTGAATTGAGATATTAACACTAGATTTACTGGTATTACTTTATATTTTTTTTTACTGAAATCCGTCAATTTGAGAAGTATATTAAAATGCAATTTTTTTGTAAATTATTTATTAAAAAGCTTTAGATTTTTATTCATTGTTATCTTAAATACATTTTTTATATGTAATCTCAATATTCAATACCAACTTTCCGCATACATACTTATTACAAATATTGTTAGGTCTATTTTTCTTTCATAATTCAATTTGGCAAGATCTTCGCACATTTGGATTTCTCCGCAAAATTCTCCGTTGAAGTAAATATTTTTGATATGATAAGGCTTGCTCTAATTGTAAATAGCAAGTTCAAACATGTTTGCTCATGTATTTACTTGAAAATAGCTGGCATTTGCTTTCTTTCTTGCTGTTTCTTATTCAGTATTATCTAATTTTTATTATTACAAAACGTTAAATATTTATTTAATTGTACCCTTCAAATAGAACGATTTTTGTAAAAATAGGTATACAACATCTTGTATTCATAAAATAAAGATGTTCCAGGGAACATGAGTAGACATATATATTCGCTGCACTATGTAATCAAAATCCAGTATTTAATATCAAAAGAATAATATTTGCATTCTCAGAATTTTTAAGCATAAAATCGAAAAACCGTAAAATTGACTGGTTCAGTAAATCTAATGTTAACAACTTTCGAGTTAGCCCCGAACGTCGAATTACAATGACATTAAGTCATCAATAATGAACCAAATTTATTTAACGACGTAAAATCAATTTTTTCTACTATTTCATATTACCTTCCATTTACTTTGCCCTTGTTAGACCCTTCCATAAAACAGAAGGGTTTATAGATGATTTGAATGCAAAGAAAATGCCACAATAAATATCGTTTCGAAATATAAATATAGTAATGAAAAGTTTTAACTAATTCTAAAAAATTATTCAGAAATAGAGAAATGTAGAATGACAACGCACGGAGGAGAATATATGGGAAAGGTGAATTTTGGGAAAAGTGGACAACGATGCATCTTTTGGAAAAATGAATACGTAAATCATATAGTTATGGATGATACATTTGTTTTTGTCAATACCTCAATTATTGGTAACAATTATTGCAGAAATCCGACGAACTTTCCAAGAGGTCCGTGGTGCATTATCGATGAGATTACATTAGAATGGGAGCACTGTAATATTATAAAGTGCATAAAAGGTGAGATAATTCACATTTCACTTCACCTGATAATCCTGTAATTATTAGATCGAAATTGGTGCAAAGATTCTGATAAAGGGACAGAGTATCTTGGTGACATAAGTCATACAAAATCCGGTAAAATGTGCAAGCCATGGATTAACTTCAGAAAACATACCGCAAACTCTTTTCCAGAAAACAATGTACATCTTGCTGGGAACAAATGTCGTAATCCAGATATGTCTAAAGTTCCTTGGTGCTATTATTCGAATAACTATCAAAGGGAGGACTGCAATGTTCCAAGATGTGATAGAAGTGATTTCAATTTCATCATAAACATTTACTCTAATGATGTTAAGCAATCAATCAGCCGGAATATTTTGGAACTTATAATTACTTAAAAGGAATTTATAACTACAAGACAATTGTTAAACTTGATGACATATATCATACAGTGACCGTTACCTTGTCCATCAAACTTGGTAATAAGAATAACATTCTGTAGCGTTTTATTATTCATTTCTAAGAGTCATTGAAATCCCGTACGTTGAATAAGTCATCAATGTGGGCAACGGCTTATAATGTTGAATGCCAATCTGATTTAGACGAATATGAATTTTGTTCAGTGAAAAAGTTGACAAAAACAAGCGAAGATTACATTATTACCTATTTGTGTTCGGGGCCATTGAAATATTTGATGTTCATTTCCTTGCTACAAAAATCAGATTTCACAATCAAGCACGTAGGAACAAAATATCCGAAACCTAGTCCTAGTAAACAGTTTAATGAATATGACAGAAAGGTATACTTTACTACATTTTTATTTCATAAATATTATTTTTTAAAAATTGAACAGGCTTTCACATAGATTCCTGTTTTATACAACATTACACACAATCAAACTCTTAGTTAATTTTCCTAAGTCCGACTCAAATTTCTTACACGGAAGACCACTTGTTGTTAATTTCTATTCCAATACTTTTTCTCTTTGCTATTGCTAGTTTAAAGGTTTTAAATAATTTTAACGTATAAAAATAAATCATATTCTATGAAATACAAATATATTATAGAAAAAAATGTTTACAAAATTGACATTACTTGCGTTACTTATGACAAGTTTTACATATTATAATGCTAGCAGAATGTTCTGTACACACATATGCTTGTCGAGATTTATGATCTTGTTTACGAGTGCAAAGTTAACACCAACCACTTGTAAATAACGAACTTGGTTAAATGAGTACCCCAAGTAGATTCTTTACAATAAATGCTCTCAGGATGTTTTTTGTGACAAAATTGGTGCAAAGGATTATTAAACGATTACACTTGAAATAACTAAAAAGCGAATGCGGCAGGTTCTAAATTGAACAGAATTTGTCAAAAAATAGGCAGGTTAAACAAAAATTTAATTTGTTTAATTCTTAATAAATAATGTTGGTTCAAAAGTTTCATAGAAAGATTGGGTGTTCATTAATCATTAATATATCTACTAATAACATTTAGTCTATAATTTTTGAAATACGCTCGTACTCTGATTGGTTTAATTAGGCTTAAACTTTATTATGACGGAAGTTGAATGTTGATGAAATTCTTTAATTTTACAAAATATTTTAAACGTTAAATAGAAAATTTTCAAAAAATATTTGAAAATAAAAATTTCGAAAAAGAAAGTTAAAAACAATAAATTTGTTTAAATAAGAGAAAGAGTATGTAGATATTAGGCCTCACAGCTTCACACTCTCCACCTCTCAACAGATTAATTACATAATTTTTTTATTATAGTCAGGTATACTTTGTTTTAGAAAATTTTAAGATTAAATTTCTTCAATAGAAATTTTCAATAGAAAATTTTTCAATTAACTTTTAAAGATGAAATGATTAAGTTTACATTTCAATAGAGTTTTTTCAATATCATTTTTAAGATATAATTTTAGTAATTTTCAATAGTGCTTTTAAATATTAAAACCTTAAAACAGTAAAACTACCCCCGAGAGGACAGCAATTATTGTTTTTTTACTACTGTCTTCACAGAAGTTTTTTGATCCGTTTTTTAACCCTTTCTGGAATCAAACAGATTCTAATATACAAGCTGGCTAGATTCATACACCAAAATCAATTCAATACTTGTTATGTGTATCACATTACCGAAAGAACGAAAGAATTTTTGGAAGACTTGTGATGTTGCTTCCCAGTTCGCCACAACACCAGTGTTAATAAATTATCTTTTTCATATATATATATATATATATATTATACAGAAACATAGAATATATATTGTAGCGTTATACACAATATATATTTTTTATACCGATGTTAGTAGAGTACGATGAGGACTATGCCTCGTTGGCTTGAAAAAAGACCCCTTAAAATACATTTCTTTTTTAATTATTTGTTTTAATGAAGTGATTTTTTTTAAAAAAAAATTTGTTTTTATTTTTTTAAATTTATAATTTTTAAATTCTCGATAAAAAAGATTAAAAAAATTGGCTCAAATTGCGTACGATTGGTCACACTATAGTCAGGGGAATATTTTTGATTAAAAATCCTAAAATAAAAATAAGCTTTAAACGCCTACCAATTAAAAACCTAAAAACATTTCCTCAATGAAAACGTTTAAATATATTTTTTCTAAGTTTAAAATATATATATATATATATATATATATATTATTTTCAAAAATGGCGGGATCATATTTTACTATTAGTTACATTTATTTTGTCCAATCCAGGTTTTAGAATATTAAAAGAAGTTTCCGACACTATAAGTTATAAAGTTTATTTAATTTAATAATTTTATAAAACTATACTAGGAATGTTGTTTTAAACTAAATAAAACTTCTCGCCCATTTTTTTGTACTTTGGGCATTTTTAAAAAATGACATTTATTTTGTCCCATACTGTATAAGGCTTGTGACTCTGTTCATTATTTTTAAATGTTACTCCTTTAACTTTTAGGCATTTTAATTTACCTTCAAGCTGTAACATTTAGGTCTGACGGATGCCCACTCGTTATATTTTTGCCCTTACTCTCGTATTTAAATTTTCCAATAGCTGAATCGAATTTTTTAGAATAAAGATGGTGATCAGTTAGATAATTAGCGTCCAAAAGATCATTTTTAACCATTTCAGCCAAAAGAACATGTAGGTTATAGTATTTTATTTCTAAAAAGATGGAGTCAGTATCTACAGCTACGATATTTATCTCGCAATTAAACAGGGTAAGGCATTTTTCTAAGTTTACATACTGGAGTTCGTACATTCTAGGTTTCGATACTTCAATATGTTTCAAGCTTTTTATCAGTGGTATATTGTCTCAGATTAATTAGTCGTTTGAAACTCTTCGCGGTTTAACCATAAAAGCTATTATTTAGAAGTTTATAATAATCTTTATCTAACGTATTAGTACTTTGAGCTCTTAACTCTTTATTGGCGTCGATATATTTGTTTCAAATATGAGATTGTTTTACCAGGTTTTACAGCTCTATTTATTTGTGTTACTTTCACACCAAAAATTAAGTATAATTTTAATAACCTTTAATGAATCACATAATTCTCTTTAGGATAATGTGTGAACAACAATCTTTTATTTTAGACCAAATAGGTTTCAATTTTTCAGCAGCAACAAAAAAATCATCCAACTTATCATGAAGCTCAGAAGAAACCTCAAGATCTACTTGAAGAGTATATCCATATGACAACGACTAAAGATTCAAAAACAAACATTCAGACAAGATATTCTAAAAACCCTCAAGAACCCAACTAAACTATTCACAAGGAAACGATTGACTTAAACCCTAACCGTAAAGGTTATTAATGTTTATATAAAGCAACTATGAGTTTTCATCAGTTTTAACAAAGAACTTATTTACAAAAGCAAGACCTCCTCGTTAATTACCCCCTCAATAAACTAAACAACTCCTTTTCAGAGATCAGTTCAATAGGTTTGATTAACAACATAAGGAATTCCGAAAAAAGTGAATGGCTCTAATTTATTACGAGTTCGAGATTTGGATCAAAATTGTTGAAATAAATCAGTTAAAACAAAACAATCAAGTATTCCATCGTATAGTCAAGCAAGTTAACACAACCGGATTCAATCCATATGTCCTGAGCTTTAAGATATTCATCTTTAGTGAAACTCTCTCAGATTGGAGGCATTTCATAAGTGTTTTAATCACTTCTAAAAAGGTTGCAAAGTTATAAAGAAAGACAGCCTTTTCACAAACGATGGTATCAGTAAAAACAAACTTGGTCAAATGTAAAGTTGTCAAAGTTTTCACTGCTTTTGCCAATGAATCGTTAACGAATTAATATGAATGTTGCTTTAAATGGAACATATGAACAGACAATTACTAAGTTCTCATATTTTTCAATAAACACATCAACATCAGGAGTATATTTAGTATTTATTAATTCATAAGTTTTATTTTGATTATTTATTTTCAAATATTTTATTTCTTCACCACTCTTCATCGTTTCATAACAAACCAAAGAATTACTATAATACGGAAATGTTTTATACAGAAAAGTGAAATCAATTAAAGCAACTTCCCATTAATTATCGAAGTAAACAGGATTTTGAAATTGTTACTAGCCTCATTATTAGGATAGATAAGATTGGCTATAAAACTGGCTTTCTTTCATAATATTTATTTAATCAATTGATTTTAAGATATTCAAGTCGAAGTTGCATAATAATGCCATTTAACGTAGTAGAGTTTCACATTTCCTTTCCATTTTAATTTTTAAAATCCTTTGAATTCTGAATATCCTATAAATCCTAGATCGAAATATTTTTTTTCAAAACCTTTTACAAACAATTTATTCATAGAATTTTTTTATTGGCAAACATATGATCTTGATAAAAAAATGCATAAATAAATGACCTAGATCGAAATTTGAACAAACAATTCAAGTACTGAAATTAACTTGCAAAATTTGGTAGCATACATATTATATATTTCATTATTTCTAGGATAAAATTTAGAAATAATTAAAATTAAAACAAATGTTGCAAAAAAAATTAATTTTTAAAATTCCCAAATAAATATAATTTAATTTTAAATTTAGATGAATGAATATTATCAAAAGAAAAGTAAAAAAGAATTACAAATTTCTTTGGGTCGATTTCCAGGTCACTTTTACCTGTTGAAGGATAACGCAATCGTTTACGCAATGAATGCCAATAATAAAATTTCCATGACTATTTCAACAGTTGGAAAAGGCCGCATTGCATTTATGGGATCTGAAGATTTAATTAATGCTAAACCCTATAAAAGTCTACTGGATTTTTTTCAAGATGTATTTGACAAGCCAGTAGAAAATCCAAAGTTGTTGAACAAATATTATTTACAAAAGATCATTTCAGAGAACAAATCAGAATCCATACTATCACAACCTTTCATCTGGAGCCCTTATAGGTTATTGGGTCCTAAATTAGTTGGCATTTTACTTGAATATATAAAATCAGGATTAAGGATTATCATTGGGTTCAAACCGTGGTCATACGACGATGATAAAAGACCGCTTTCAAGCAGTGAACTAACGATCTTATTTCATGCTGCAGGAGTTTGGCCGTCATTGAAATATGTTCAGGACAAATTTCAACCTGTCACTCAACACTCCATATATACGATGTCCTTAGATAAAAGGTTTGAATATGCCAAAAAGAATAATGAAATCATGAATGATGTCACAGAAATGTTTCAGAAAGTATTTGATGATATTTCTATCGAGAGGTCATTAGACAAAAGAAACTTTGACTTGATGAAAAATTCAATTCATGATTTGTATGCAGATTACTGGCCGTTTATTCAAAGTCTCACGCCTTGTTTAGAAGTTCCAGTTTCAGCACAGTCCGACAGATATTTTCTTAAATTTTTCAGTTACATTTTACTTACCGAATTCGGAAAAGATTTGATGCCTCCTGCATTGTCACTTTATCCAGGTAAGTTTCAATCAACTAATCCTCCGGTTGTAAATATCAAAATGAAGCTCAATCTACTTTATAAAAATGAAGTCGCCCCTCTTGGCCTTTATCTTTATCCTAGACATAAGACCCCAGTCAAAATTATTCAATCTAAATCAACACGATGCTATATATATGTGAATCATCACCAATTTCACGTCGCTGATAAATCTGAGGTCACAAAATGGCCAGTCACATATAAGTATTTCACAATTGAAAGAGGCAAATGGGAAACTATTCAGTTTCCATTTGGAGGATTGATGTCAATTTCCTGTAATGAAAATAATGATAAAGTCGAAATAATCTTTAAAAATGTAATACAAATACCGTACTATGATAGACGAAATAAAGAGAATTCTAAGGATTGGATTCGAAAACAAAAAATAAAAGCACCATGGGCGGTCCTAGCTGGCGATACAATGGTATTTGTAATATCATCAATTGCTATTCGTAATCTAGCGGATCCGGAAACGCTTTTACAGATGTACGATTCAATGTTCAAGGAAGAATTACATTTGAGAGGAACATCATTTCCTTTGAGTCGCAGAGACATATTGACAAGTGATATACAGATTAAAGCGGGATATATGCATTCGGGATACCCTATAGGTACACAGATTTTTTATAACAATAATCCTCATAGACCAGGTTACTTTTTTAATAAAAAATTACTGAAAAAAGAGGGTGCTTGGGGTCTGGTGCATGAATTGGGACATAATTTACAACATGATATATTTACTTTCAGTGGAACAATTGAAACTACAAATAACATTTTTTCTATCATAGCTACTGTATCTATGACCAACGAAAGTTCTTGGTCGCCAACCAGCGGCTGGTTTAAGGAGCGATTGACAATTGAACGTGTTCAAGAATATCTGATTAGTGGAACGTTTGATAAGAACTGGAGAGGAAACCATTTTGTAGCGTTATGCATTTATGCTCAATTAATAAATAATTTTGGATGGGAGTTTTATGCTCAAGTATTTCGACGGTATAATGTACTTGCAAATGAGCTAGGAGGCATTTCTGACGATGCAATAATCCAACTGTGGATCAAAACAACCTCTGAAATATCCAAAATGAATTTGTGTCCCTTATATGAGCTGTGGAAATGGCCTATTAGTAACACAAATGAAAAAGAATTATCTAAATTTCCAATGTTTCTTCCGGATGATTTTGTTACGAAATCCGTTGAAAATAGAATTAATGATATAATACGTAAAAGAGGTTCCGTTATTCGTCAACCATTGCCAGTACCCGTAAAGGTTGGACCAGTGAAAAACAAATTTACAGTTGAAGGAGCTAAAATAATTGAACAAATTCAAATATTGAACTGATTTAAATAATGTCGTTTGAAAAATAAAACTCCGAAAATAATATTATATTTTTGAAACGAGTCTGAAAACATAAATAAAAAATTTAGAGTTTTTTAATTGTTACAATTTAAAAAATTTATTCAAATTATAAAATTTTTGAGTGTTTGGTTTTCCGTTATTTAAATCTGTAAAAAATAAATCTAAATATATTTAAATATATTTTATTTAAATATCTTACCATAAAACTTAGGTGTTTATTTCTAAATTTTATGGAAATTATATACGAATAATTCTATTTAAAAGTCGATGCGTGGCCAAGGAATATATAATATAAATTTAACTTTGTATAATTTCCAATATAATATGTATTGATATAATAAAACATTTTAAAATAGAAAAGCAAATAGATTTCTTTTGTCTGCTGTTGTTGGTATTTATATATATTTTCTAAGAAAAACGAATCGATATATATATATATATATATATACAATATATAATCAAAGAAAGAAGGCAAAGTTTTAATAATTGAAAAACACCAACTTTATATTCTATATAAAATTTCACTATATATTTCGACCGTTAAAATCTAAATGAAAATTTAAACACATTAATCAATAATCATTGGAATCAATTTTTTCACGAAAATGTAAAATTATTATAATTAAAAAAATTAAAAATTTAACATTCGTTTCAAATAAAATTTTAAATAAAAAATTAAATTAAAAATTATTTTTACACAACATCACAAACAAATTACATATAATACATAATAAACACAATTCATATTCAATTACTTAAATGCATTAAAAGTATCTGTAGACTGAACATTTTGAACATTAATTATAGGATTTAAAGATTTTATCAACAACGCCTCACAAGTTATTCATTTCAAATAATTACTCAGATATTTTGCAATTACCTTGAAATCAGACATCTATTTTCTTACTAGTACATTTCCTAAAATGATCACTAATGTGAGTCTATCGATTCATTGGACAATGTTCAAGGACTCGAGTACAGAGATGACGGGCATTCTCTCCAATGTATGTTGCATTACACACATTCGATGAAAATGGATAAACGAGCTCAGAACAAAGACTAATTGGAGTTGGAGACTTATTAGTGAACATACTACTAACTTTTCAAGACTTTGAAACAATCCTAAGTTGAATTTTATCTACATGTTTGAGGATCTTATGCTTAAATTCTTTGAAACCCTCTTAATAAATCAATACCAACATACATTTGGGTTCACTGTGTTTTGATCGATTTTGTTTCAAACTTAAATACTTACTAATTTCAGAGTCAATAAAAGTATTACTTTCAGACAAATCAGTACAACAATCGCGAGAATTCAACACGCACATATCCATAGTCTTTTTGTCATACGCTCAAGAACAGATTTAGAATATCCATTTTTAAGTAACAATGCAACCAATGAGTTCACACTTTTCTCTGAGTTAACAAACGTGGAAGATAGAGACCATGCGCAAAATACTAATCATCTCAAATCATACTAATCATTGCAAATTCGAGTAATTTATGAAAAGCACTCTCGTCAAATCTCTTATGTTCATTCGCATTTTCTAATCAGTAGTAGATATCCAACTAATCTTATAAAAACTGTTTTTAACGTCAGAAATCAATGAAAGCCCGACAAATATATATAATAAAACACCAAGGATCACATTAAAATTAGAAGAAAGAAGTTTGTTTTAAAACTAATTTAAAAAATTGTCCAAGAAAAACAATATGCTCTATTTATAAAACAGAATTCCTGAAGTTTAAAAATTCGAACAAAATTCAGACCAAATGCAATTATTTGTAAAAATAGTTGTTAAACAAATTTACAGAATACCGACGTTTTCATATCTACACTACAAAACGAATGTGTGAGGATGAAAATAACTTATTTTAGTGTTGGAAGGTTGAAGAATATTACCCATGATCAAGGGTGCCGACAGGGCTTTTTGAAACGTAGTGTAGAATAAAACAAGGTCTGTGGTAGGAGAACTATGTCAAATCTAATTAGTCCTTTAACATATTTTCGAGAAATTCGGAGCTCTATGAGACCCAAATAATATTTAGGTGAACATTTTCGAATATGTACTACAGTAATTCTACTGACCTACGGTATTATTGTACTGTATAATATAACATTATACAGTTCAATATTACCGTAGGTCAGTCGAATTACTGCAGACACGGGGGTACGCAGGAGGGATTAAGAAGATAAATCCCCCTTCCAAAATTTCAAAAGAAACTAAAATTAAAAACTAGTTTTGTTGGCTGAAAATTTTATTAAATAAAATTTAAACATGCTAGTAGTGCTATGTGTCACATCCAGCACACCCTCTCCTACCCGGGTAAAAATTTTTCTAAGTCTAAAAGTACAATTTTTTTCTGAGACAAAGACCATGACTCATTCAAGACCATTGTAACAAAGGCAATGAGTCATCAAAAAATTTCAAGGTCATTTAAACAAAGATCATGACTCATTCAAGGGTCAAGGTCATTGGATGACTATCATATTTTTTCAAGGTCATTCAAAATTTCCTCAATGTCATATTATTTTTAAAAAATTTTAAATTTAAATTTACTACTTATTTTTATAAGTAGTGTTTTAATTATTAATATTTTTTAATTTTAATTTTTATTCTATTACTTATTATTATTACTATTTATTATTATTATTTTTTATTATTAATATTATTATTATTATTATTATTATTATTATTATTATTTCAAGTAATGTTTATTATTATTATTATTATAATTATTGTTACAAGTTTTTATTTAATTTTAATTTTTATTCTATAACTTATTATTATTACAAGTTTTAATAAAAGTTTTTATTATCATTATTATTATTATTATTGTTGTTACAAGTTTTATTAATATTTTATTACTATTATTATTATTACTAATATTATTTTTATTATTATTATTATTATTATATTATAATTAATATATAATAATGTTGGGCTCAGAGCCACAATTTAAACAAAAAAAAATTAAAATTAAAATTAAAGACAAAGAGTGGAAGTAATGGAACGAATCACTGTACATAAACATGCACCGCAAGAAGAGACCAAAAATAAAATAAAACATATTAATTAAAACAAATTAAAAATATAACAAAAATTAAATTAAAAAAATAATTAATTAAAATTCGGAAAAATGCCTTCAGATGCAAAAAGAAACATACGAAGAAATAAAATAAACTGCCAAAACCTTGCAAAATAAGGTTTAGAAAAAAAACAGGCAGAAGTGGCGGCCAGAAAACAAATAAAAAGGGCTAAAAATAATATTACAAGAAAATAATAATAAAAATAAAATCCAAACATAAAATAAATTGTATACCAAAAAAATAAAGAAAAATATACAAAAAATAATAAAAATAATTTTAAAGTAATAAAATAATTAAAAAGCCCTAAAAATGGCGAAAAATCGCCTATTGGTCGCACACACGCATGAAAATAGTATAAAGACAGTGATGAATTTCATTATTTTTAATCTTATGCTTTTGAAATCAAAATACTGAACCTTTTGTAGCTGAATAATAATTCTGAGAGTAAGGAATTATTTCTATTTTTTATGTAATTTTTGTATTATGATAATGTAAAACCACTTTAATTAAATTCTACGTTATGCACTGTTTCATTTTCATTACTTTACATATATATTTATATATATCTATAGTCCGAACCCCTTAAATTATATATATATATAGTATTGTAATAGACGGTTCATGGGACGGATCTCGTGCCGGCTAGTGGGTGAAAACCCTTAGTTGAGCTCGTGGGTCATGCCTCGTGAACCCCTCGGCAGTCCGCAGTCGGGTCTGGCAATTATGCACAGGACCACTACGCAGGGCGCCGTTGTATACTCGAGGCGGCTGCTGAAAAGTGGCCGGAGCGAGTCGAATCAAAATCAAGGAAAGAGCGACAACGCAACTAGGGGGAGATTAAGAATGATCACAGGTTGATCAAAGGAAATTTTTATGTTTCGGACTAATTAACGAATAGAAAGCGGGTAGCAGGGATAGGCTTTGGACGACGGTAGTAAAAATTTGCATAAAAATTAAATCAACATAGAAAAGGAAAACGAAAGCCTCATAATTTATTTAAATAGATAACAAAATGAATAAGAATAAATGCAAAACTTCCTCACCATTAGTAAAATATTCTGCAGTATGGGAGTGCAGCAACAAATTCCGTTTTAATCTGATGTGACTCAAGAGAGCAAAAATTCCACAATATAACATGTTTTAAACTACTGACCATTATTGAGAGAAAACATGGGTCGGAGATTGTTCATAAGGGTCGCCCGATGTTTGGACACTGAACTACGCGTAAATCCGAGAAATTAGGAAACGAGGATAACGATCTTCTAGCAATTCGTCCATAAAGAAAAATCCGGTAGATTTGACGATTTAATAACTAAAAATCCCATGGGCGTCACGGTTGACTAAATAAGATAGTATAAGAATTAACTATCAACCAATAAAATTGTACCTACTCACGCGTGAAGTCCTTAATAATCAAATTCTAATACGCCGGCACGAGACACAAATCAATAATTTTGATTTCAATAGTGTCACCAAATTCTGAAATTTGCATTCACTGGAATTTTCTCGAGCCTTCCCTTCATCGGAAACTACTGTAAGTATCTTTAGCTTATTGAAACTTATAAAGTAAAATATTCTCTATATATCGCTTGCTAATTACCCTTAAAATACATGTAGTTTAAGTTATCAATTAGAATCATGTTTCCACTTATCTGCAAGTTTTGATCAATATCTTTAATGGTTTGATGTTTGCCTTCACCTCTAAATACGTTTAGTTTACTATAAAATTTTCAATTAAAATATATACTGTATGACATTTTATTTACTTTTAAATACTTTTAGCATTATAAAATTATTAATCCAAATAGTTAATATACAATAATTCGATTCACTTGCAAAAAAAAACTATTAATTAAAATACATATTACATGACGTTTTATTTACTTTTATATACCTTTAGCAGTATAAAATTGTTAATTCCAAATAATTAATATACAATAATCCGATTTACCTACTATAAAATTATTAATTAAAATATATATTACATGACGTTTTATTTATTTTTAAATACCTTTAGTATTAGAAAATTATAAACCCAAATACTTGATATACAATAATTCGATTTGCTTACTATAAAATTATTAATTACAATATATATTATACGACGTTTTAGTTGCTTTTAAATACTTTTAGCATTATAAATTATTAATCCAAATACTTACTATATAAAAATTCGATTGGCTTACTATAAAACTTTTAATTAAAATATATACTATACGATATTTTAGTTAATTTCAAGTACTTTTAGTATTGTAACATCATTAAACAAAATATTTGCCAGACAATATTTCGAATATCCGATTTCTCTTTCATTAGATAATGAAGGTTAGGGTTCGATCGGGTTATTAAAATTCTTAGGATCATTAGAGTCCATTAAGCCCAATGTAAACTGCAAATTTAATAATGTGAGTATAGATTGCAGCCGGTTGAATTAGTTCCTAATTAATCCTATAAACCCAATTAAGGAAGAGCTCTAAAAAGGGAAGGGTGCCACTTTGATTTGAAGTTGTTTGTATAACTCCAATTACTACGGAAACCCCTTAGCGCAGTTATCGCCTAATTAGACCCAAATTATATCTAGACAGTTTTGTTAAATGACCAATTAGATAGAATTTAGTTAATGTTGATATTTTGTCTACTAGCTACTAAATTTCGGGTAATCTATGTTCGGTAAAACCTTCTTCAATACTGATAGTCAGGTTAGTTTTACCAAATTTTCTTTAGCCTTATCGAGTAAAATTTTATTGTAGCCACTCAGTAATGAATCTCGTTCAATAATTGTATTGTAATTTAACATCTAATGACGGGGATAATGGTCATGGGGGAATAATAACGTAGTAATATTGGGGTGGACGCACGTCAAATATGGTTGTCAGGGCGGGAAGATAATAAAAGTAGGAGTCAACTTACTCAATAAATGTTCAAAATCCCTCCCCGAACTACTCTGTCTACATACCCCACCTCTCAATAACCTCCAATTTTTAATTTCCTTTTTTTTCTCTCCTTTAGAATGAGCAGCAATAACAATTCAGAGTTGAACAACCTACCAAGGATTCCCCGACTTCCCCCATCCATAGTGGCCGTTAGGCACTATTATGAAGACCTGAAACAGCAGCACAATGAGCTCCGGGTTAAATATGAAAGGATGAAAGGCACCTGGGCTCCGCCAGAAACCGTAAGGGAGCTGAGACAGAAGATTTTTAGGCTCACCCAGGCGCGTGACGAATTAATCGCCGAGTCGCGCAGCCAACGGCTGCTGATACGTGAGCAATCAACTGCACTCCGTCGAGCCTTCACGGACGTAGAGCTTCGGACTCACGTCCAAGGGAGTGTCCGGGCCAGCCATCTAAACATCATTCCGGCCCATCATCTCCCCAACACCGAAGACCTTCCAACTTCCTCAGTTCTCCTTCCTCCATCAGTTCTCATCCCTCCATCAGTTCTCATCTCTCCATCCACTCTAAATCCTCTGCCAGCAGAAATCACGGCGAACTCTGTCGCCACTACAGCTCGCCACCGACCAAATCGGAGTAGGCGATGCCGGGATCGACGTCGCCGAGAAGAGGAGCTCTTCCGAGAAGCAGAGCCCGCCGAAGACTCATATCGGATCGATGACTTGCCACCCCCTTATCGGGAATTCGAGATTCCGGGGCTCGATCCAGATATTTGTTACGCTCCTCGGGTCATCTTCTCTTCTCCTCCCAGATCCATCCACATTAATCTAGTGGATGAGGATCTTGAATCGCCTCAGGTTGTACGAGCTCTAGATCGACTGGGGCTGGATACTGACGAGATAGCCATCCTCACGGGCGAAGTGTCCAATTTTGGCTCCCAATGTGAAATCGCGGGACCCTCCACGAGTACTGAGGGCAACCATCAAGCGAATCCCCCGCCGTATCGGCCGGCAAAAAGGAGACGTCTGCCTACGGACATCGACGCCGAAGAAGACTAAAATGAAAAGTGGGACTCCCTCATACAGTCGGAGATGTGCATATGGACGACTTGTGATTTTAGTGTTCGTTGTTTGTTTTGCTGTGAAATGACGTAAATGTATATTACGGTCAATATAGTTTATTCGTAATATTCATGTTGTCTTATTTTATTTTTTCTTTTTGTTAAGAATTACACCACTTAATTCTATTTTACGGGAGGTGAGGTATAGGTAACAATGGGTGTCGAAAGGGGCTTGCAAACAGGTGTTGGGCATAATCATTCTCCATGATTTTCTCAACGTGGTTAGGGCAAAAGTAGGGATTAGATATGGGATGATAGGTAGAAGCGTAAGTCCTTCCAGCGGCAGCTAATGATCCGGGAAGACGAAGGTCCTTCGAGGAGTAGTGTTAGCAATAGCGCTCACCTGCTCGAATGGCATTCGGCTATTGCGTACGGGACCAACATGATTTCGGTCATGGGTACACAATGGTTATTAAAATCATGCGACGTATCGAGTAAATATCCCTAGCAGTTGAAAGTGAAGGACATATCAATGAGATGAGTCACATCACAGCTGAAAAACTCAGATACGTCCAACAATAAAAACAAATTCATTAACAACAAAAAACTTTTATTAAAAAGAAATAATTCGACTATAGTAATATTGTCGAAGAGCTTTATTCAAAATCCATTTCACATTCTTCGATATCGGGCAGCGCAGCAATGACATCCATCACCACATGGATATTCGGGTTCCATATCCTTTAACATTTTGTTTTGTTTGGTGTCCCATAGGAACTCATCGATTACGGAAAATATCCATATAGATGTATAATTAAAGACCAAGTTTGGAATCATTGATGCTGGCTTATCCTTCAAGATTTCATGTATATCTGGATAATAGAATTCCAGACGTTCTTTGATAACTTTAAAATAATCATCTACAAAACAAGTAAAAAAAATAATAATAAATTACCATAATGTTCAATTTCATTCATAGCTTGAACTGCGCTCGGTACAATAACATACATTATAATGATAAAAATTGAAATAACAATTAGTTGTATACTAATTTAAACCAATGAGAAGTTAAACACACACACAACCTTTTAGCTATAAACAATAAATATTAATTTATATAGATTTGAAAATGTTTAAAGAAATTTTAATAATAATATTGTTAGTTATTTTAAAATGGCTAACTCAATTGTTGTAACCGTTCAAGGTAAAATTTCAACAAGATGTATATGTCCTGATACAGCCGTGTTGATGGATATTTTGTATATGATAGATAGGCCTAGATATTTGAAAACTCCAGTCAAAGAATTATCTGAAAGAATTAGTAACTTAGAAATCCGATTTGAACTCAAATATGAGACTTTAAAATAGCTCGGAACACAATATATGATGATATTCTACATCTAAATCAGACCATATGTATTATCAAAAATGAAATAAGAAAATCAATATTCAAATTGAATGAAAATCGAAAACCTAATGAAAAAATGACAAATCAAATTCAATATAATATAAGAGTTTATTCTAATAAAACAACTGATCAGTTCCATCGTATAATGAAAGAAGTTCAACAGCCGATGAAACGAATGCAACCGGTTATGCAAAACAGTGGCAACAAATCATCAATATTCACATTTCCATTATATATTTTTACCTTTTTTCTTAAATAAAGACATTGCAACTTAAAATTGAAGCAAACATTAAATGGGTAACAATTATTCAAGTTGCCGCTGAAGCCAAACGTTCAGATATTTATATTTCAAATTGTAAGTTTTTATTAAACCTATTAACTGGAGCATCTGTCATATATATCTGTAATAAAATTTATCATAAATTTTAATAAATGTATTATTCTTTGTTATTAACTGAATTATGAATAAAAAACTACATTTTTAAAGATTTATTGATTATTATATGTACATGCTTCATCTCCACAATATTCTATCATTATATTTTCTATAACATGGTCAACACAAGTCTTAAATTCGTTAGGCTCAACTAACTTTTCAGTAGGGGTTTCTTCATCATTAAAAATTTCTTTATCATCACTCTGAGATTCTAAATCACAACATGAATCTTCTTTACCCAATGTTTCAACTAGAGTCAACATATCTCTAATTTTTACACCGGTTATTTCTTCGAGTTTATCAAACAAAAGGTTTATTAAATAATCTAAACGAAAATTAATTAATTATTTTATATTTTATATGTTACCTTTTTCAGACATTATTTTTAATCAATTTTAAAACTAATTATAATTTTGTTTATAGAATATGTAAAGAAAACAAACTAAAACTCATATACATTTATTAACACTAAAATATACATTAAAATAATTGTTAAAGTCTAGCAGTAACAATTTTCCAGATTGGGGAAAGCACATCATTTTGATCAGCTTTATATTCTTGTATTGTTATTGTTAAATACCAGTTTTCCTGTTCTTTGAAACATATTTCTGTAAATGCATCATAATATTTGGTATATTGACTGGTGAAGAATCCATTTTCATTGCATTTTAAATTCGAATTGATTTTTTTGAAAACCGTATAAATATCCTTGATATCTAGCATTGAGCGTCCCAGTGAGAGATTTAAATTGAGTTCAATTGAGTTTGACTAGATTTACCAATTACATATTGATAGGCTCCTTTAAAAAATACATTTTATAATTGTGGAACATCTGAACTGGTTGGACAATGATAGCAGAGCTCACTATTTTCTTGGTGATGTTTGATTTATGATCTTTATAAGGTGATGACGAGCTTTTATACCCTTCCTAGATACTGATTAACCAATCTGAATCATGCATGAATATTGCATGGTTATTGCATTTTATGTGTGCCTTGATGTGATTATTTCTATATATGTTTTAATGTGCCAAATCATTACAATTATTTTTGTAATTACTATATCATTGTTATCACTAATATTATTACTTACTATTTAAAAAATTAATACTATTAAAACCAAACAAATACTAATATTATTACTAACTATTTAAAAGAAAATTTAAACTATTAAAACCAGAATATTAAAAAATATTACTAATCAAACCAAAACAACCAAATAAACAATAAAACATTTATTTTCTAAAAAGTTAAAATTTACAAACATTTTGCACAGATTTGACGAGGCACCATTATACATACCTTTGGTATTTGAAATCGCAACAGCTGCAATCCAGAATATATGGTATATTCGGGTTCCATATCCTTCATTGTTCAATTTAACTTGACATCCCATAAAGCTTGATCGAATATATTGAATATCCATATATTTGTCTCGGTGTATACGAGATCGGGAATTATTGATGCTGGTTGATCTTTCAGAATGGTTCGCATTTGAGGGTAAAAGAAGAACAAACGCTCTAAAATTACTTCTTGATATTTATCTGTAAACAACGATAAAAAAAAAATAATAAATTCACCACAATTTTCAAATTCTTTCTTTGATTTTACTGAACTTTTCATCGGCTTAGCATATATATTTTCTATTTTAAAAATGAAATAAAATGAATAAGCAAGTTGTTTTAATCAATCATTAGCCAATCAGATATCGACCAATTCCATGATTTCAATGTGTATGTCTGAAACAATATTTTTGTAATGTAGATTT
This sequence comes from Schmidtea mediterranea, assembly GCA_022537955.1. Taxonomy (NCBI): domain Eukaryota; kingdom Metazoa; phylum Platyhelminthes; order Tricladida; family Dugesiidae; genus Schmidtea; species Schmidtea mediterranea. The sequence continues at coordinate 52,803,313 of CM039681.1, forward strand.
CGCAACCCTAATATGACTATTTTGCCACTGGCAAGCACGTTAACACACATTGGGTTGTATTTTAAAAGCCCCAGTGCAAGAAATAATTCTGGTTCGAACATACAAAGACATTTTGTTGACATGTTGTATAGATTGATAGAATGTCCCATATCTCTGGTAACTGTAATTGACTTTATTTTAATATCGTTTATTCTATATTGTAATTTATTGACATCTAAAGATTTCTTGCGTCCCATGATTCTGCATTTGCCGGATTTCAAAAATATTATAGGGTATTTTCCACTACTATCAACAATTTGCTGGGGTATACCATTCGGAAACGTCATTTTTGACACGTCGAAAGTTCCTTTAAAATTAATATTTGATAACATAATTAAACAATAATGAAATATTAATCTATATATATATATATATATGATTTTTAGAAAGAGTTCATTAAAGTGTATAATATAAACAAAAAACTATAATTATACAAATTAATAATGGAATTAAGAAATGATGCGGTTTATCAAATCGTCGGCTAAAGTGGTAGTGTTAAAACAATGTTTGTGTGTAAATTACTGAAATCTAATTTATTTCAAACAAAATTCAACAAGATTGATTGGCATAGGGATGCAGATGAAGAACATGGATTAACTCAAGATAATTTCTGTAAATTGAAAAACAGGAAAATAGTAAAGGGTTTCGATAAAAACAGGTCAAGTCAATTAAGGAAACGTGATGTCATCATTATCGATGATTTGTATACGGAAGTTAATAAAGAAAAGGATTTTAATAATTTATTCACAAAAATCAGTCGACATGTTTGTGTTACTGTGATCTATATTACTCAAAATCTATTTCATCAGGGTAGCGCATATCGAAAAAGGAATTTAAATGTTCAATATTTAGTTATTTTCAAGAATCCTAGAGATGCAACAGTTATTGATTTTCTTGCTCGACAAGCATACCCTAATAATCGTAATTTTCTCATCAGTGTATTTCAAGATGCTACAAAATCACCACATGGATATATATATTTCTAGATTTCACACAGCAATGCAATGATAATTTACGAGTAAAAACAGATATTTTCAATAAAGAAGATGCCATGGTTTATAAAAAAATTGAAAAAATAAACATGTGAAAATATTTACGAAATCCAGGCTTAAAAATGTCAGAAAACTTAGAGAAAGTACTAAAAAGAAAATAAAGACTGAAAAAGTTCCACCAAAAATTAGTTATACACAATCTAAAAAACTAATAACAGAGAATTTCCACACAATGAATCTAATTTCGAAAAACCCTAAACCTTTTAAAAGGATTACGAAAAAGAACAGAGTTCATAAAAATCATAGGAGTTTCCCATATTTTAATGCATTGTTAAAGGCTTCGAGTATGAAAAGAATCTCTATTTTACAATGATTTCCAAATTTTGTTGTCGACGATTTACTCAAAATTCTACTAAAAGTAGTCAGAGGTAAAATTAAAATCAGTAAATCTAAAAAACCAGTATTGAATAAACATTGTAAGCCTTTGTTATCGCTAGTTAATAATAAAAATCGTAAGCAAATGAGAAAATTCATATATAAAAATCACAGTGGTTTTATCGGAGCAATGTTATCATTAGCTATATCATTATTAGGTGGATTAAAATAAACGATGGGACAATCATTACTTAATGTTAAATTAAAATTTAAATCATCTTGTTGTAATAGAGAAGATTTGGACGAACACAGAAGCAGAAGAAGGTTTCTGTGGAGTTGCAAAGTTAAAGAAAAGAGTCCCAAATTTGAAAAAGGAAACGAAAATGTGGTTGTCAGATCAGCTTGCGTACAGTTTAAATAAACCGATGCGGAAAAGATTTCCAATAAGAGATTATAATACATTCTGTATTAATGATTTATGGCAAATGGATTTGATGGAGATTATACCGTAATCGAAGATAACCAAGGGTTATAAATATATTTTAACGCGTATTGATGTTTTCAGTCGTTTTGCCCGCGGTGTACCAACAAAGACAAAATCTGCAGAGGAAATATCTAAAGCAATTAATAATATATTTAAAAATTGGCATCCAGACGATTTGCAAACCGATTTAGGTATTATTATTATTATTATTATTATTATTATTATTATTATTATTATTATTATTATTATTATTATTATTATAGGCAAGGATTTTACAATAGTAAAGTTAAGCAAATCCTGGTTCGTCTCAAAATAAATCATTATTCTGTACATTCTCAATACAAAGCCGCCCAAAACCGGACGTTGAGGGAGAGATTGAAGAAATAATTCGTGCATCAAGGTAAAAAATATGGATAAATGTATTACCAAAAATACTTGTTAGTTATAGTAATTCATCACATCGAGGTCTGAATGGTTTGAGACCCGTAGATATCAGCTCGCAAACATTTGTTAAATCATTATGGTCGAAAAACGTTGTAAAAATTACAAAACCAAAATATAAATTTGTTGATCACGTTAGAATTAGTAAAATATCTGCTTCACCTTTCATCAAAAAGTTCGATAGTAATTGGAGAGATGAGGTATTTCGAATTACTAAAATTAATACTAAACAAAGTCCTGTAATGTATGTTATTAAAGATAGTGATAACAATGTAATACAAGGGAAATTCTATGAACAGGAATTACAAGTTATTTCCAAACCTACAGTGTTCAGAATTCAGAAAATATTGAAAACTAAAATGGTGGGTAAGGATAAACAATACTATGTCAAATGGCATGGATATCAAAAACCTTCATGGATATCATCAAAAGACCTAGTAAAGTGAGTTTCTATACAATTTTACCGAGCAATAGTTGCCCACTAATACATCCGGAAAATGAAACAAGTAAATTTATGGTTGATCTTCAAAAGCCCATTTATTTACATGGAAATTGCTTTGCAAGACTTTACATTTGTGTACAATACATTCCCATTTTATAGTCATTGTAAAATCAATTACAAGAAGCGTGTTCCCAAACGATGTAGTGATATTTTCTCAATCAATAATATTGATCGATATTGTCATATTCCGAATCAAATTTTAGATGAAAATAGTGGCATGTATTTCAAAGAAGGATTGAATGTTAGTTGTGATTTTAGCCCATTTACAATAAAGTTTAAAAGTATTGAGGATGCCAAGCGAATGGGTAGTGATAAGCTTAACATTGTTGTTCCTGGTACCGAATACCTATTACGTTTCAAAACTTTTATTGATGTTGCCCTGTGAATGAACACATCAAAATAACTATATCATATATTAATGAAGTTGAAGAGACATTTACATTTATTAAAGATTTATATATTGAAACACTTGAAGAATTACATAAATATATTTCGTTCAATTGTTTACATATATTTAAAACTATTGAATTTGGTAAAGATGGATTATGTAAATTCAATCTGAATAATAACATTTGTGAAGTTACATTTGATAAAAATTTGGCTAATACATCGGGATTAGATAATCAAACATATCGGGCAAGTGCTTTTGGTGTACGCAAACCAAAAATAATAAAACTTCATAGACAAATGTTCATATATACTAACATCATCGATCATATAATTGTTGGTGATTCTTAGGTTCCTCTATTGAAATCTGTTTGGATTGATAAACATGACCAGGATGATGTTGTCAATATAAATATCGATAATTCCATGTACTTACCGGTATCAACATCATGTATAAACAATATAGAAATAAATATTCGTGATGATAGCGGTAAATTTATTGAATTTAGTAACGATACAAAAACTCATTTGGCATTACATTTTCGTAAATTAGATTGCCAATAACGATATTATTAGTATGTATAGTGGTAGCCAAAGTGGTGGCGAATTACCATATTTTATTGGTAAACAGTATGGATCAGGATGGTTGAGAACAATTGGTAGATTTGCACTTCCTATTCTTAAACGCCTTGGTAGTTTTGGTATGAAAACCGCTAAAGATGTGAAAATGATTGAGCAGAAAATATTACCTTCTCTGAAATCAAATGCATTATCATTAAGTTCTACCGGGTGTTGCGGGTATGTTTCAAAAACACGAACCAGCACCGGCTCAAAAACGTAAATTTCTTGTTTCATACACTTTTTAAAGATGCAGTACTCGAATTTAATAATATCAAGATTGAGGGTGGTAACAGTACATATATTCACAAAGCTCTAATAGAAACTATTATAAATTACAATAGCGATACTAAAAATACATGTTTAACTCATACGGGTTATGGTAGTGATGACGATAGGAAAAAGTGAATTAAGGGTTCGAAATTATTTACCATGTGCTCATCATTACAACTCGGTTTTATGGATCAACCGAAATATTTACTCCCAGGTGGTAATGTTCACATTAGATTGAAAAGATTAGAGTCGGCATTATCACTAACAAGTGCTACCACAGCACCGATTCTTCAATTAGTTGATGCAAAATTATTGGTGAGAAGAGTTCGTGTTGAGCACTCTGTATTAGCCAGTCACCAACTGGGGCTTAATTCTAAGCATGCAATATATCCATTGAAAACAAATGAAATTGTTCAATTTGCTATTGCTAAAAGTTTAGCTTCTTTCTATAAGGAACAAATATTTGGAGATGGAAGAATGCCCAACTTTATATAAGGTAACATTTCAAAGTGAATCTCAATATAATGGATCATACTTAACATCGAGCTCAATTTTCAAAAGTTTTGGTGTAACATCGTTAACTTTATCGAAAAATAGTAATTATAGAGAAACATATACTCAAGATTTCGATAATGATAATTATTGTGCTACATATATGCAGAGTATTGTGAGAAAGATGGGTTATTAGGATAAAAACCTTAATTGTGGTATAAATCTTGATGATTTTAAAAACAAATATCCATTCTTTACATTTGTTTTGGCACCCGATTTTGATTTAAATCAGAGTCAATTGCCTCAAAATGGAAATTTACGATTAGATATAAAGTTTGCTAAAGCTACAACTGAACCGGTACATGTTGTAATATATTTAGTATTTTAAAATAAGGTTCAAATAACTGCAAACATAACAGTACTAGTTTGAATGGTATAAATGTATAGATAATTTATGATAATTTATCATGGAGTAAGCTTTTCATGTATTATTAATATTATTGATGTAGTTTTGTTCAGGTCTATCGAATTGAAAAACAAATACTAGGCCATGAATTTTTAGTGGTTTTTCCTCTTGATAAAATTTCATATTTACGTATAATCAAGCCATAATCGTCAATAATCAATCATCTCATCTCGGTGGAGAACATTGGTTAGCAATATATATGAAACCTATCAAAATATTTGTATTTGATCCTATGGGTTTCCATTATCCGGCTTTAATGGTTTCGAAACTTCAAACAATGGGTTAACCTATTGTGTATAATAAAACTGTTTCAAAAACCATGGACCTTAACATGTGGTCAACATTGTTTTGCTTGGTTATTATCCAAGCGATTTGATGTTTAATAAATGTTTTATTATTATTGTTAATTTTTATTTTTATTATTAATATTATTACTACATGTATAATTAATATATAATTAAAGGTAACAAAGACATTGCATGATAAGTGCGTGATTTACACTGCATGATCATGACATCAATTACAAAGACAGTGCATGATAAATGCATGATTAGTAACAAGGAACACACTCAAGACTGTATGTAATTTACAAAGAAAACACATAAATACTTTTGTTTGTATGTGATTTACAAACCACACACACCTACACAGTATAGACTGCACGTGTTTTTCAAAAAAAACATACCTACACACTATAGGCTGCATGCATAAAAATCTCTCATCTATATGTGTGTATTGCTAAAATGTGATTGGCTAAATCCTAAAAATTATATTGTCTGTATAAACATTGACAAATTCCAAATTTGTCACAATTATTTCAAAAATTTGCCAAATTCAAAAATTCGCCAAATTTAAAAATGAATAATAATATTCTAAGAAATCTACTAACAGATGAAACTGGTAAGAATTTTTAATTTTATTTTTTATTATATTATTTATTATTTTAGATTGGTTTTTAATAACCGAATTGCAAAATCAATTAGATGAGGTTATCGAGGATGAAATAGGTAAATTTTAATTTTATTTGTGATTTATTTAATAATTATTTTAGAAAACGATGTTATCATTATCAATGATACAGAAATTATTACAATCGAAGATGACGAAGTAATCATTATCGAAGATAGTGACCTTGATCTCGGTAAATTTTAAATTTATTTTTTCTATATATCTAAATAACGTTTTAGTTGATTTGGATGCCAACGTTACGGAAGATAGCAACATTTCTGGGGAAGATATGAATGAACTCTCTTCTATAGAGGATGACGATTCTTAGGATTCAGAAGATAAATGTTAGTTTTTTATTTATTTATAAAAAATTAAGTTAATGATATTTGAAGTATTATTAAAATAATACATCCAAATATCAATAATTTATAATAAGTTTTATAAGGTTCTATTTATTTTTCAATAATAACTATAAGTTCTATGATAAATCTATTGATATTACCATAATAAGTTAAAATTATAAAGAAAGAAATCTATTGATATTACCATAATAGTTATTGAATTATAAAGATATTATTTTTATTTTTTTTAGATACTTTATATAGAAATTATTTAATAGTTTGCAGTGAGCATGCAGATATTCTATAGGAATTATTTTATTAGATACTTTTTATAGAAATTATTTAATAGTTTGCAGTGAGCATGCAAATATTATATAGGTTTTGTATTTATATATATATATATATATATATATATATTATTTTTTTAGATATTTAATATAGGTTTTATAGGAATTAATAAAAGTTTTAATATAATAGTTAGCATTTTTAGATTAATTATTAGAAACTTTAACTAGGTTTTGTACATATATTGATTTTTTATTTTTTATTAGGCACTTTTTATCCGAGATATTGCATCTCATCGTTACAACATAGCGAAAGATGTCATAAAGACATGAAAAAATATTACCACCATAGATTTAATGGCATCGACATTTTTATATGCGCCATATGCAAAACTTCCTAGAGCATTAACTATAAAGAATTTTATAGGGAACATGTGATTCATTTAAATTCTTTTAAGTCAAATAAAGTTAAACTTTTTAAGAACATTAATAAAAATAATATAGATATTTTGAATATAATGCAAAATAAAACTACATCAAATAAAACGAATATAAGGCCTGCTGAAAATATTAAAATTAATATTCCTAATAAAATGATTAAAAAAGAAGTCATCGAAATCAGTGATGATGATGACTCTCGTATTAAAAATAATGTAAATATTGCACCTATTATAAATAATGTAAATATTATACCAGATATAAATAATGAAAATATTATAAATAATGATATTATACCTATTATAAATAATGATATTATACCTTTTATAGATAATGTAAATATTATACCAGATATAAATAATGAAAATATTATAAGTAATGATATTATTATAAATAATGATATTATACAATTCGGAGGTTCTGTATTAGAGAATGAGCCGAACATATCAGTAAATTTAAATAGCGCTATCAAAATTTTACTTTTTGATATATCTAACACGCAACTAATTAAAGTAACTTTAACTGAGCTAATCAGTGATAAATTAATTTTAGAAATAAATAAAATGGGGAGCGTTAAAATTCAATTCGCCATATTAATTAAATTTGAAGAAAATGGTGAGATCCGTGGCAATTATTTTTCGAATAATTCGGAGACATTTTCGGATAACTTTTTAAGCGAAGGGGTTAATAAGCTTAATGAAAAAAAAATTCACCCATTTAGGCAGTGGATGGCGTGTTATTAATATTATGAAAATACACTTTATTTTAACTAAATATGCTCCTATTAATCTTCTGCATTGAAAAATAAAGGAGCTATAGTAAATATAAAAATAATGACGACAAGTGCTTCCTTTACTCTATTCTTCCTTTATTAAAGAAAGATATAATTGGTGAAAATCCCCAAAACGTTTCTAAATATACAGAAGTTTTAGAGGAGTTAGAATATGATGAGGTCACGGATTGTTCTATGAAATTAATAAATATCTTAAAATTTGAAAAGAAAAATTCTAATTTAAACCTAGCAATAAATGTGTTTTCGTACACACCAACTGTTATACTTGATGGGGTCCCAGATAATTATGTCTTTCACCATCCTCATTTAAGTTTAATACATAGAACCAAAGTCACTGACGGAAACCCTATTTATTTATTATTGCTTGAAAATAAGGACAGATATCATTATACCGCAGTGACCAGTATTGATAGGTTAATGAATTGCCATCAAACCCCTGACTGTAACATACAAATTAGATGCCGTTGGTGTCCACATTGCCTTAATGAGTTTAGATTAGATAATGCATTCAATACACAGGAACAACCCTTTTTACATTACCCGAAAATAAAAATTTAGAATTCCTAAATTATTCTAAACATATCACTCCACCTTTTGTGATTTATGCCGATTTTGAATCGGTTTTACCTCCTGATGAGAGACATCATCAAATTCATATGCCTATTGCAGCAGGCCTTTTATTAATTAATAATTACACCAACACAAAATCGTATTATTACTTTTATGGTCATTGTTGCATTCCTGATTTTCTTAAGAAAATTGAGGAAATTGTAGCTGAAATTGCTATTCTGTACTATGATTAGGAAGGTGATAAATTGATAGGGCCTATGTCTTTCAATGAGGTTCGACAGTTTAAATCTTGTCGAACATGTTATTTATGTAAAAAACCGATTGTACATCCGGTTAGAGATCATTGCCATTTTACTGGTAATTATCTAGGGGCAGCTTGCCGAAAATGTAATGTAGCTCGTAGAATTTATCGATTACTACCTATAGTTTTTCATAATTTAAGAGGGTATGACCTTCACCATATTTTAAAATACGGTATCGGTAGCTTTCCTTCATGGAATTTAGATATCATACCGACATCTACAGAAAAATTTATTTTCTTAATTGTTCACATTAACAAATTGGCTGTTCGCATTATCGACAGTATGCAATTTGTTAATTGTTCGTTAGCTAAGGCTGTGAAAACACTAACTTCTCTTCCATTGACTTCGTCTGTCTTTCAAGGTTCTATAGTCGACTGTAAAGGTATTTTTCCATATAATTTTGCTATTTCTGAGGAAGTTCTTGAGACTACTTACGAGTTGCCTCCAATTTGGGAGGGGGTAAGTGAAGATGAGTACGATAGGGCACAACTAATCTGGACGCAGCAAAACTGTAGGACTTTGCGTGATTATATGTTAATTTACCTTAATCTTGACGTATTCCTCCATGCGGACTATTTTCAACAATTCCGTGCCAAGGCTATTGTTTACAATGGTCTTGAACCTCTAAACTTTTATGGAATTCCGGGTATGTCATGGGCTTCAGCGCTTATGACATTAACGGAACCCATTGAACTTTTACAGGACATGGAAATGTTCAATTTTTACGAAGGTGGAATACGGGATGGGCTAACATTTGTTAACAAACATTACATTGCTGCTTCGGAGGATACAGAATTATTGTACATAGATATAAATAATCTATATGGTTGGGCTCTCAGCCAAAGTCTTCCTTACGAGGATTTTACTTGGGTGTATGATTGTTTGGATGAGATTTTGAGTGAATGTGCGAATGTTGTGGATATTGAAATCCTTCCATATGGATATACTATGGAAGTTGATATCGAGATTCCAGATAATTTACATGATTTTTTAAATGACTTTCCGATTGGACCGGAAAAGATGTGCCCACAAAATTCAAAAGTTGAAAAGTTAATGCTCACGCATTATCCTAAGAAGAACTATGTTCTTCATTGGAGGCTTCTCAGACTTTATCTTTCTTTCGGGACTAAGGTTGTATATATACATAGAGCTATTAAATACAAGCAAGCTCCTATTTTTAAAAATTATATCGATAAAAACACTAACTTGCGTGCAAATGCAGTTAGTGAATTATATAGAGATTTATTTAAATTTTATAACAACAGTCTGTATGGTAAATCTGTTGAGAACCTTAAAAAGAGGATGAATTTGCGATTATGTAATTCAGCTGAAAAGTTAATTACATATTCGTCAAAACCGGCATTTAGAAAAACAATAGAGATTACTGATGATCTTTTTGCCGCTCATCTTAATAAGGACTCAATATGTTTGGATAGACCTAGTTATATCGGTCAATCAGTTCTAGATTTATCCAAACTACGGATGTACCAGTTACAGTATGTTGAATTACAAAAATATCGGGATATTTATAATTGTGATATAAATCTAGTAGTGGGTGATACGGACAGCTTTTTTTAGATTGATTTATTATATATCGAGTTTTTTAGATAGGTTTATTTTTAATATAATAGTTTGCAGTGAGCATGCAGATATTATATAGGAATTATTTATTTGAGTTATAAAATAATATTATTAATAATAATAATATTAATAATAATTATTGGAATAATTTGAAAATACCTATAACTGACTCTAAATTGCTTTGAAAAATTTCAATTTTTAAAACATAAAAATTTTACTTTTAAAATTATACTACAAAAATTTTACATAAAAAAATTAAATACAAAAATTTACTTTAAAACCATGTATAAAAATTTGACTTAAAAAAAAATAACTTTTAAAATAACAAGAAAAATTATACCTTAAAAAAATTACACTTAAAATTTTATTGTAAAATTATAACTTAAAATTACAATAATAATTACATTTAAAAAATTACAATAAAAATTAACATTAAAAATTTTACAACAGAAAAAATATATTAAAAAATGTGCCAAAACTTTGAATTTAAAAAATTCTCCAAAAAATTTGAATTAAACCACAAAAGAAACTTCAAAAAAATTTTTCAAAAAAAAGATGCGCGCACAAAAATTAATTATCTTGATTTTTATTATGCAATGGTTTGTGGGCGCAGTGTCCTTCTAACTACCTACTGGCAAAGGATATGATGGCTGTACTACAATGTCTAGTCAAATAGGTGGGGTTCAAAAGTTAGTACGAGACTCATGCCCAAAAACAATATTTTTTCATTGCGCAAGCCATCGTTTAAATCTTTTGATTAATGACACAATCAAAGTGATTAAAATTAGAAATACCATTGGGACAATTAAGGAAATAATAAAAATTTTCAGGCATCTTCTCTACGACAAAATATAGTTCCAAATATTCCATTACTATGTGAAATAATTGCTGCTTTGGAAAATATTGCTGAAAATGGAAAATCACAAACAAGGCAAAAGTCACACATGCTTTACAATGCAGCAGCTAATAGTAATTTTGTAGTAGCATTGCACACAATAGCTTTATATTCATCAAAATTAGAACCAGTTACTACTACGTTGCAAACCTGTAATCTCTCAATATAGAAATTTTCAATTTAATGAAGATTTTCCATCGGAACAGAGAATATGCAGAAAAAATTTTCAAAATTATCTTTCAAGATATTAAAAATCATGTGACTTAATGAATATTGACCTTAAATTACCACCTATTGGGAAGATAATGGCACACAAATCCAATCAACCAGAACATTCTATTGATGAGTATTTTAGAAGATCGATATTTATTCCTTATTTAGATTCGATTATTTGTGTCTTAAATGAGCGTTTTTCTGAAAACCATAGTAAACCCCTTTTCGCTTTTGCAATTGCACCCATGGGAAATAAAATTGTTGAGAAAAGCTGATTTTTTATAAATTGCAACAAATTTGGATTAGTTTTATAGAAATTTTCTTATGGATAACTTTTATAACTTTTATAATAACTTTTTTAATGAAGCTTCTACATGATAAGATACTTGGGCCGAAGATGACTTGGATACATTAAAGGTGGACTATAAAGGTTTATTATATAAGGCTAAAAGATTTTGTCCAGAATTTTTTCAAGCTATTAAAATTGGCCTCACTCTGCCCATCACAACATATACGATGGAACGCCCATTTAGCACATTACGAAAAGTAAATACATGGATAAGGTAAACCATGTCAGAAGAACGATTGTCAGGTTTACGAATGATGAGCTTACATAGAAAGAGAATTGATGACAACCAAGAATTTTTGAACACTTTCATATCAAAGTTAGCAGAGAAACCGAGAGTTATTCTATTATTTTGTTTTAGAAATATTTCTTTGATATTCATGCCGGAAATCGTCAAGACACGGCGTTGGTGTGTATACATCATAGGAGTATTACAAGTACGTTATGTAAGTGTACTGTGCAAGGATAGACCATACTGACGACTATGTAAGGTCTTAGACAGAACGTGAGTTGGTAGCGGCGACGAGATCCCAATCTGTATAGGATTAAAATTAGATCCCATTCTTAAGAGGTACCTATCCTCACATACAACTGCGATCTGAAAGAGTACTCTTGTTACTCGCACGTTCGGAATCCAAAGGCTTTGCCCATGGTAGGCCTCAGCTGGCAAAGTCAGAGGTATTTCTGATGACAAAAAAATGTGTCAATTAAAATTTTAAACATTTTGTATTGTATTGTTTAGAAATGTAAGGTGATACACTAGCACCACCTTGCAGTTCTCTGCCGGCACCCTTGCCCATCATTAAATTAGAGTGTAATAGAGTGCAATGAATACAGAATAAATATATGTGAAAAACGATATCAACAAACAAAGTTTATTTATTGTTTAATGGATTCTGCTGGAATATTGGATTATGAACAATGTGATTTGATTATAATGACAATCTGATTTTATTAATTTATGATAACGATGTTATGATATTAGATTATTTATTATATTAATTTTATTTTGGACAATAATACGATGTCTATTGATTTTGTTATACCATTATAATTTTATTTTTATTGAGTTGGTTGTGTTATTTAATTTTTATTTTTGATGTTATAGTGATGGAGAATTCCATTTTATTGTCTGGAGTACAATTAATATAGCACAATTGAATTGTTTCATTCACTGCAGAACTAAGTGATACACCAGCTTTTTTGATATTCCAAGAAAATCCAAAACCTTCCTGAGAATGTGCTTGAAGTACGAGATCGGGCTTACATTTGCCATTTTGATCTGGCTTGATCGGATGTCTCGCATAATCAAACAAATATACATTAATATCTGTATGAGAAGTGACTAAACCATATCCTCCAAATTCATCTTTCTCAGCATCATAATGTCTGGATTCGAAGCATTTATATTCATTTGGTACAATCACTGATGCAGTGAGAAGATAATCTTGTTCTTCAGTTTGTGTACCAACTATAATTCGTCGAGTGAGAATGTCGATTATTTCCTTGAATAGTTTTGGAAATTTGAATAGTAATTTATGGCGAATCCAATGAAGCCAGTTCTCAATGTTTTCCTTGATCCATTCGCGGTAATCACATGGAAATTTAAACATATTTCTGGTTTCCTCAATAAATTCGATGTTTTTCTGATCCAAATCGCAGTTCCAATTCTTCTATTGAAGATTTTTACAAAATTCTGGTGAGTTCGCAATTGTAATACAGGTTTTGTTTTCGACAACGGGTGCTCCATTTTTGTTATTAATTGATATTTGAGCATGGCTTAATGAATGGATACATATAGTTTTCCACTGATCTTGGGATATTCTGTTACTGTAAGGAAGATCATTAGTCTACATATTTTGATGACTTTCAATTAACGAAAATGATTTGTGGTATTTGTCGTAAATACTGCTTTCCAAACTTTGCATAATTAAAATAAAATCTAAAAGATTAACTTATTCTTTAATCACTTTATTGTCATATATATTAATAATGGATTCCATACTAATTAACCTTTGAAGATATATCGTCGACATTATTTTCCAATTGATCAATTATTGTCATTATTTTTGAAATTTTATGATGAAAGTTATTTCCATTGACTAAAGAAGCTTCATCACAATCTAACTTTCGCCACAAATTGCGCAAACTTTGCCATAAACTTTCACTTTTATTATTAGATGCATTTAAGAGACTTTCTTGAGAAAATAAATTTGAATCACTACTGTCTTTCTGCACATTATGACTGGACGAAGACTTTTTACCTTTTTTATTAGGATCTTCATCAAGACCAAAAGAGCTTTTGTGCAAATCTAAATAGGAACATCCATCATTAATTGAAATTTTTAAATTAACAAATTAAATTTTTCTAATTTACCGAGTTACTTAAAACAAACATAATTAATACAATTATAAAAAAGAGTTTGTTACATATTTCAATTAAAAAAAACTCTCTCAAAGAAGTCTTTTTTCCCCTTTGTAGGATATAAATTTTTTTCTTTTTATTTTCTTGTATAAATTTCAATTATCGTTGTTACTTGGAGAAGACTCAAATTTTGAATCCATTCTCCAAGTTACTAAACTATAAAATAACCAAATTCTCAACAATAATTTAGTTACATAACTGCTAACTGAATGTTAATTGAAAGGTAATTTTACATAAAATTCACCTACACTAATTATTGAAAAATACTTATATCAATATTTTTTAAATAAATAATTGATAAAATATACTTAATTTAACTAATAATGAATTAATTTTATATAGCAATTAAAAAATTTTTTAAAGATAGTGATTAAGATTATAATAGTGATAATAATGACAATTTTTACATCAATTTAAACAAAATTAATAAATATAATTAATGTGATTAACACTAAAATAGATGACTTAAAAATAATGAATAATATACAGATATCAATTTACAATAAACCCTCAGATTTCTAACATCTAAAAATACTATGAATCATATTTCCAAGTGTATAGAGGTTTCCAGATGGATACAAGATGAGTTAAAAAGAATAATACAATTACTGTTGGCGAATAGGGTTGGTTTTTATTTATTTTTTCTAGGGTTTTTTGTGCATCTAACCCCTAAACGTCAGCAAGATTATTATTCTGCCCCATCTATGTACCCATGGTGATTGCCATGTTGGTACTGTACATAGAGGTTGAAAATTCATGAGCAGGTGAGCTCCATTTCTAGAACTACTCCTCATGATATTTTCTCTTTCGGGTTCTGGACTGCCGATGGAAGGTCTTACGTCTTTCTTTTTCTATATCCTGGTCCTTACTCGTCTATTCCTACAATTTCCATGCTTATTTGTCGTCTTTACCCATTATTTATAAATGTATCTTTCAAAAATTTGGGCAGCGTTCCTCCCTTATTTTTTGGTAAATTTCCTATTTCATTTGTTTAATCACGGAATCGACTACATTTTTCCTAATTTACCTTTATCTTTCCTTTATTAAAATTTTATTAATAATTCTTTAACTCCCGGTACATTTTCCATGATTTTAAGTAGTTACAACCCTCTGCAGTCTCTTCAATAAACATTTCTCTCTTCTGTCAGATTGTATCATTCAACTGTTGGGCTATAAGCCATAATTTAAACAAAATGAAAAATTGTGTAAATTAAAACAAAATAATTAATGAGGTTTGAAAATTGTCAATATGGCTGCTGTAACATAAGCACGTACTGCAAGCAGAAATCAAAAAATAAAATAAAACATTAAATAAAACAAAATAAAAACATAACAAAATTAAATAAAACAAATATTAATTAAAATCATTGAAAAGCCTACAGATGCAGAAAGAAACACAAAACCAAAATATAAAACCACCAAAACCTTGCAAAAGAAGGTTTAGAAAATACATAGGCGGAAGCGGCGACCAAAAATTTAAATATCAGAGGGTAAAAAGAGAAACAATCAAAAAGAATGGTTAAACGATAAAAAATTAAAATTTACGAAATATTGAGAAAATAACATCAAAAAATAGAGAAAAATAAGGAGAAAAATAAAATATTTAAAATAAAATTAAAGCAATAAAACCCCCCGAAAAATAGCCGAAAAAGGCTCAAAATACTCTGATTGGTCGCACCCAGGCATGAAATGACTATATATACAGCAGTCATTTTCATAAT
Source organism: Schmidtea mediterranea (assembly GCA_022537955.1). Lineage (NCBI taxonomy): Eukaryota > Metazoa > Platyhelminthes > Tricladida > Dugesiidae > Schmidtea > Schmidtea mediterranea. The sequence goes on from CM039681.1 coordinate 52,819,239, forward strand.
TTTTAGACTTTTAGAAAATTTTGTAGACACAAAATTTTTAGACTAGAAAATTTTGTAGACACAAAATTTTTAGACTAGAAAATTTTGTAGACACAAAATTTTTAGACTTCACTGTTTATGCCGATGTATGACAATTTTTCAAATTGGTATGCTTGACTGACAAACTTGTCGATCGTAAGTATTGTTTTTTGTAGAAATATATTTTTCTATGTTAATGTTTTGTTTAATTTAACTTATTCTGGATGGCCGCAATGTCTTTTGGCATTGCTCGGCAGGTTCTCCCTAACTTATTTATATTCATTTTATATACATGTTAATTGTGGAGAATGGCAGGGCAACATTCAATTCCGGCCGTTAAATTGGCAGGACGTTGACGTGTTGCTTTGTCACAATCCACCCTTCGGTGTCTGCTTAGTCTAGTCAGGCCTTGTTGCACTGATCACGGGGTAGGACACCGTCGTAATTCACCGTGGCGGCCATTTTCAATGTTGGTCGGAGCGGTAAGAGGGTAAACTGCGGGAAGATCGCCATAATTAAGGGGATAACATTTATGTAAATGTTTAAGTAGGAAAATTGAATTTTTAATTTAACTCCTGCCGATTATTATATTTTCAAGGGTACGACTAGTGATAGAAATTTAGGTCAACGAAAGTATAAAGTAGGGTTAAATCACGTACATTATTTGATAATCATCGTGGTGGAAAATTAAAATAAAACGATACATTTTGGCATAGATCTGTGAGAGTATAATATAGAGATTTACGAATGGTGGTAACTGTGGCGACCCTAGGAAAGCAAATATGAGTTGTTGGACTAAAATAATGACCTTATAATAATGCATTCATTTCAATTTACCATAGGCTAACGTTTGTATGAAACAAGGAATTTTCCATAAAATAAGGGCGGAACGCTGCCCAAATTTTTGAAAAATATTTTAATAAATAAACAGTAATGATGACAAATTGATATAGGAATTGTAGAAATAGATGAGAATGGACAAGCGTATAGATAGAAAGAGACGTAAGACCTTCCATCGGCAGTCAGGAACCCGACAGTGAAAATATCATGAGGAGTAGTTCTAGAAATGGAGCTCACCTGCTCATGAATTTTCAGCTGCTATATACAGTACCAACATGAGCTTGCTCATGGGTATATAGTGGTAGGATTAAAATTGTGGGGTGTCTGGGTGAGACAGCATAGACCCTAGGAAAAGAAGGCATTTTGATAGAAGGAAATAGTTTTGAATAAGCTTTGCACAGATTTAAACAAATTAATTACACCCAGTACACCAGCATGATTTTTGGGGGCTCAGCCGGGATGAAAGCAATGTCATTTAGAAAGATGAAAACCCTGAAAAATTTAAGAAATAACAGAGAGTTTCTTTTCATTAAAAAGATTATATCCATGGAAATTGGAAAGTGTCTATAATAATAATCAATATTCTGTAAATTTGTGTGCTGTTTATTTTTTTCTAATTGTCTACTAGAATTTACAATATGATAGAATGCTCATCAACCTAATTTGTTTAATTATAATAATAATTTGTAAAGAATTTTTTTTTCAATAATACTAATATTTTATTTTTTACTTCTTAATTTATAAAAATAATAATAATAATAATAATAATAATAATAATAATAATAATAATAATAATAATAATAATAATAATAATAATAATAATAATAATAATAATAATATTAGTAGTAATAATTACAGTAATGGTAATTGTAATAATGATGATTATATTAGTAATAATAATAATAATAATAATAGTAACAGTAATGATGGTAATAATAATGATAATAATCATAATGATAGGGATAGTAATAATGGTAATAATAATTGTACTAAAAATTATTTTGAGCTTTTGTTGTATGATAGAATTATTACATTGCACACAGATATTTATAGAGTATAAAAGCATGGATAGGTAACCTGAATGATTGGTGAAAATTAGGAATGATGAGGTAGAAGCATTTTATGATGAATGTATATAAAATAGAATGATTGAATGGTATGGAGTTTGATGAAGTAAAAATATGGAGTGAAAATGTGGAATGATAGGGTCTAAACAAAAATTAAAATAACAGACAAAAATATATAAAAGGACAACCATAACAATAAGAATTAATCCGACGCGAAAATATTAGCAATAAAAACGATAAATAAATGAAAATAGTAATTAAGAGTAAACTGATGACGGAATAGAAAGACATCGAAAAATATCACAAAAAAATGAATTTCAACAACAGTTAAAAGCAAAATATCAAAATGAAATGAAAGGGAATAAATAGATTCAATGATGATATGTGAAGAATAAGAGGCAACGAATAACTTTATAAACCGAAAGTTGAATAACGAAAAATACAAAATGAATAAATATCGAAACAATGAATAATATCATAGATAAAGAAATGGCGATAATAGAAAACAGAAAAATTGAAAAATAAAAGGTGTAAAACCACGAATAACCCAAAAGGAAAAAATACATAGACAACGAACAACAACAAAGGATAAGAAGAAATACATAAAGAACGAATAACAATAAAATATCGAAAGTTGAAGTACAGATTGAAAGGAAAGACATAAGCGTTGAGTAGCAAAAATACAAGGACAACAAATAACAGTAAGATCGTGAATCAATTTAAAAAGATAAGAATTAACATCACAGAGACAATTAAAGCGAATAAAGTCAAACGCAGTAAAGAGAAAAGATTGAAGAGTGCAAAGCAGTTAAATGCATGCAGAAACACAGACGAATGGAAGAAAACAATTTCAATAAATTAAAAGTTATTGGGAATCGAAAAATCAAAAATCAAAGGCTTAGAAATAATTAAAAACATCATGGATAAATTATAACGTGGAGACAACAAAAATTAGTCGAAAAATAAAATCAACTAAACAACGAATAATACCCGAGACGCATAACGAGGAATAAATTGGACAGTATTTAAACTGATATTGCTGGAATATATACTGAACCGCATAAATGTCAAACAAAAATTATAATAGTGAAGATTCAAAGTAAAATGTTAAAATAAAATACAAAACAATAAAATCATCAATGAGGAAATATGAAAGTTATAATACAATGAACAAATAAAATGAAAAGTAATGGCAGTGAATTGCGACAAAATATCGAATGTCAAAGTGTTGAAACAATAAAAACAAACAATATTGAACAGTTGAGGAACGAAAACAGCGAATGACATAACAAGTGGATATAGAAAATAAAGAATGGAAACACATCGAATGAGATTGAATCAGAAGGAACATGAATATCGATAAACGAAATGAAAAGAGAATAAAAATCTTTGAGTAATATATAAAACAATAAATAGAGTGAAAGTAATTGTGATGACAACTAATAACGGCAAATGTAAACGTATTGGAAATAGCGAAAAAATACTGTGAAAAAATTTTAATAAAAGTATAAATAAATTAACATTCAGTGACAATAGAGAACAACAAAATCACGAGGTAGAGTGGATGTGAATCAAGGATGGAGCATTAAAATGAAACTAATAAGATAATGAATAACACCAAAATGGTAAGAATATATCGAAGGTCGTTGAACAGCGTTCATACTGGAAAGTAATTCAAGTAATAAAGAAAATAAATAAATAAATATCGAAAATGGTGAAATAAAAATACTAACCATAATTAATAGTAAGTTTGAGAAATATAACTGGGAATAACATATCTGAATGTTATAATAACGGATAATAATATCAAAAATCATAAATTGAAATCGAAAAATATTGAAAGGAAGAGGTATGTGAAAAGACAACCAGTGAGAACAAAGACCAAATATCAATGGTACAGAGAAATAGTAAATAACGCCGACCTAAATATGCAATATCACGCAATAGAACAATAAGTCAAACAAATACCAGACGCGGTTAAAGATGAGATTCATAAAGAAGTAGAATACTTACACAAATGTTGCATTAGTCAAATAAAGTGAGAATATAAGTGTTTATGCTCCCCTGTGGTCACTTCAGTTACTGTCGACAATGTGCTGAGACAATGAAAACTTGGGTACTTTGTAATAATAACATTGAAAAAATAAATAGTCAAGTTTTATGAATAAATGTAGTTGAATTAATCAATATTTAGTAGTTGACCCATCCTGCGCCTATATCTATATATATATAAAATATGAATATTTATATGTAAAAATGGAAAAGTGACGAATGGAGAAAGTTAAAAAATGAAAGTGTCCCGATCATCCAGAATAAAGTTCAAAAAGGGGTAAAATACTTTTGAGCTACCTTCGGGTAGTACGTCTGAAGCCAAATCGGGAGGGGATAACCGATCACCCAGAGGAGAAGTATAGAACGACCTTCCGGATAGGTTTGCCAAGTTGAGAAGCTACTGTGGTAAGGCTGATCACCTTACCGTTTCAGTAGTGGATCAATGAAGCCGTTTTATGTTTTTAATTTGGGGGGTAGGCTAAGAACTTTCGAAGAAGCAAAGAGAAAGCGCGCGTAAAAGAAGATGAAAAAATGAGGAGTGAAGAATGAAAAAAAAGGAAGAAAATTAAAAAAGAAAGTTAAAGAAATAATAATAAGAAAAATAAATAACGAGCTCGAGAAAAGTATGAAAGGAAAACTAAAATATCCAAAGTAAATGAAGCCGACGGAAGATAAAAATTTATTTAAATACTCATTTCGCATTAACGGAGCATAGACTCGATCGTATTACAGAGATAATCTCATTTCGCATTAACGGAGCATAGACTCGATCGTATTACAGAGATAATCTCATTCGCATTACAGGAGCATAGTTCTCATTCGCATTACAGGAGCATAGTTCTCATTCGTATTACAGGAGCATAGTTCTCATTCGCATTACAGGAGCATAGTTCTCATTCGCATTACAGGAGCATAGTTCTCATTCGTATTACAGGAGCATAGTTCTCATTCGTATTACAGGAGCATAGTTCTCATTCGCATTACAGGAGCATAGTTCTCATTCGTATTACAGGAGCATAGTTCTCATTCGCATTACAGGAGCATAGTTCTCATTCGTATTACAGGAGCATAGTTCTCATTCGCATTACAGGAGCATAGTTCTCATTCGCATTACAGGAGCATAGTTCTCATTCGTATTAACGGGGCATAGTTCTCGATTATGTTAAAGAGCGTAGTTCTCAAATAAAGGAAATGGCCAAAGGAAAATTCAGCTGAAGAAATCGAAGAAATTAGTGTAATAAAGAACAAGGAAACATCCGTGCACGAGGAGTTATGTGTTTAAAAGCTATAGCAAATGATGATTATAAAGATAAAGAAAGAAGTAAGAAAACGAAAATGACCCAGCCAACGATAATTATCGACACTAAGTGACGGAAAGCGGAGAATATAAAATGAGGAAACGAAATGATAAAATAAAAGATATGATTAGACAAACCAGATGAGATTCAAACAAAACTGAGATAGATAAAACGATAAAAGATAAGGAGAAAAAGGGGGAAATAAAATGATATAGAGATAAATAGAAAGGAATGCGCAGCGTGATATGAATAAAAATAAAATAAATGGAAAATGGGAATCGGGATTTGAACTGAATAAAAAATTATGGGGAGTAAAATAGCGTGGAAAGCAACATTGCCGAACGATTTGTTAAATATAGATAATTAACAATTGTCGTAAAATAAAATCAAAAGAAATAAATAACACGTATTTGAGTTGTAACAAAAATGCAATAAAATCTGGGGATATGAATTATTATAGCTGTGAGTAAAATTAAAATAATAATATTGGAAGTGACTGACAATATAGGAATCTTGAGAAATGAGGATAAGTTAACATCGATAAAAAACAAATGAGTAAAGAAAGTTTTGAGGGAATAAATAATATTTTAACGCAATTATAAACTAAATACTGTTGAGTGGAATTAAAATTAATAACGCAGGGAAAACGAACGGTAAAGTGCTATAATATGTAATCATTTTGATGTATGATTCATAAATGTATAATAAACAGTGAAGAGGCGATATTTTTCTATTCAGGTAAATCAATCAAACAGGCCAATAATCCAGTATCAACAGCAACCAATCCAACAACCCAGTATCGACCGCAAACGAGTCAATAATCCAGCATCAATTGTAACCAAGTCAACTAAGAAATAGAACAACAAGACAAGATTCGAAAACGGCGATGAATAACGAGAAATCTGAGACATATTGTGATTACTGTCTAAGATCAGGCCACAGATCTAGTGAATGTCATGGGCAACGTGAATTTTGGAATTGTGGAAAACTAGGGCATACCGCAACAAGATGCAGAATACCTAAGAGATGTTTTCAATGTGAACAAGAAAATCACCTTGCAGCTACGTGTCCAACAAGAAGAAATCAGGAAGAAAATAACAACACAAAAACACCAGCAAGCAAATTAACCGAGATGCAAAATGAGATAGACATACCTACAAGAATGTGTAGCTATTTGACCAATAACAAGCTCCACGAGGAAAGGAATCAACAACCAGAAATAAAGGTACTACGATGTGTATCCACAAGACATCGGATAGAATGTATGTGAATAAAACATCAGCAAGACTGGAACACGTTACAGATTGCAGAAGCACTAGAAGCAAAAAAAGATATAGTGAGATAAGAAAATTTCAAGCACGTATAGAAGAAGAACGTTGGAGAAGAAGAAAAGAGTTGTTGAAAGATGATATTATGAAGTTAACGAACAATGATAGCCAAGTAAAAAGGATTAACTAAATGTGGAGAAAACGAAGGAATGGGGCACTGAAAATCAATATGATGCGAGTAATTAAAAATAATGAACCAAGCGTACAATGAATTCCACAAACAAGAATTGAAAGTGAGATAATCGAAAGAATGGAAAACTTGAAGTTAAATCATGAGAATCAAAATGAACCAACAACGGAAATGATGTAAAGAGAAATATCAAAATAAGAAATCAATTCGGAAATATAATGTCACAAAAGAACTCTAAATTGCTAATAAACGAGAAAAACGAAAAGAAAATGAACGCCAATGAAGAGAATACAAAAGGAATACATGAAACTACCGAAATCGAAAAAATAAAAGGAACCAAGAAGAAAGGAGAAATGAAACCGAATTCAAACCAGCATACAAAACTTATGATAACGCTGTGAAATACTGTAATAAATGCCGACGACAAGTTCACAATGAATGCAAATGTTATAGATATGAAATAAGTCGAAATGATCAAAGAAATGGATACATGAAAAATAAGTGGTATTGTGCAAAGTTATGTTGCGAATGTAGCAAAGAAGAATATTTAGCGAACAGCTGCCCAAATACGAAAGATAAATTGAGAAATCTGCTACAAAGACATAATAGATAACAGAACAATCAAATGTATGTAAAGAAAAAAATTTGTCAGTCTAAAATAGAGAAGTATCAATCAACTATAATAATAAGACAAAATTTACAAATAAAGAAAGGCAAAAGAATGGACCGAATAAACAGCCGGAAATTAACCCATACGCAATATCAAGAAGGCAAATTATAGAACAAATTAGGATAATAAGGGAATTGATTGTAAAAGTAACTAAACAGAATGAAAAAATTATAATGTGGAAGCAAGTGGCAGAAAAAAAATCAAGAGAGAGTGAAACACTAATGTCAACAGTACTCAGACTGAAGGAAGAGGTAATGTTATCAGAATTAAAAATAAACGATATGAAGGAGGAACACAAAAAATGTGAAATATTGATTGGATGTAAAAACGTGGTAAAGATGAAGAAGATTAAAAGGGATATGGAGAATAAAATGGAGATAAACAGTGAAGTCTAGACGAAAAGGTTCAAAAAGAAATGTATATACGTAAAAGTAGTATCAAAGTATATGAAGAAATCTATGTATAAGAAAATAAAATAGAAGGAACAAAAATAAAAAGAGATGTAGATGTAGATTTTAATGTAGACATAACCGAGTATCGGTGTATATGTAGTTTTAAAAAAAAAGTGAAAAGTGAAAAAGCAGTCCTAACCGAAGATAGAATTTTGATAGCATGAAAAAAAAAATTGATTAGAAAAATCAATGTCGAGGACGACATTTTTGCGAAGACCGAGGAAGATACGCCTAACGATGAAGACAATGACAATCAACAATAAAACAACAACGAGAAAAGAAACAACGAAAAGAAAGGAAATGGCAAGGAAAAGAAAGCTAACTGGGGTAACAACAATAAAAACAACAGAAACAACAAAAACGAAAACAAAAAGACGAAATATGGAAAACGCACTATATGCCTAACTGAAGTAGAAATAAATTGGAAAAATAATATCATGACGTTATCAATGATACTAATAACGTAGAGATTAACCATATCCAAGCAACGATTAACAATCAACCTTAGGGAAAGAGAAAGTATAAGAACGAATTATATGCGAAATGTCAACATCAACGGTCAGACGATAAATCAAATATGTATAGCGAGAATTGAACTAGACGAAAGAAGAAACAAAATATGTCAAGAGTTAATATTAGAACAAGAAAATCAAATACATAGACATGGGCTAAATCGTTATCGAATTACTGGATGACAAAGAAAACGCGAGGAAACCTATAGATAGAGAAAAATAGAAAAACCAATAGAAGTAACAAAAGGAACAACAAAAACTCAATATGTGATGAAAGGAGAAAAACAATGAAAAACAACCGATAAAGAAGGGCAAATGGGAAACCGCATAAATAAAAACTGAGGAACTCAAAAACGAAATCAAAGAAATTGGATAAAATTGGGAAAATTCAGCTGAGAGTCAAAATTGCGAGAACGAATACTAGAAGCTAAAATGGAAATATTTTAACGCGAAAATAAACTGTGCAAACAGAAGCGGTGGAATGAGGTGGTTCAACAAGTCAGAACCCCTACTAAATTACAATCAGTATAATTAATGGGTATATGAGTGTATATATTGTATAAATATAAGTATATAAGTATTATAAAAGCGGTATGTATAATATATAACCCTACAATTTTTTTTTAACGTTTAAAATTAGATGTGAAAGAGAATGGTGAGTATAAAAATAAAGGAAAATGAATCAAAACTATCAAGGAGGCGTAAACGGAGAAGCGGTCACTGAGATGTGGAAACAGCAGAGAATTACGTTAACAATTACAGGAAACCTACTACAAGAACAATGCCAGACAGTTAGATTATTTTGAGAGAAGTGTTAAATACGAATTATTATCATATGTTGAACATTGAAGAACAACAGAGAAAAATTACTAAAAGGGAAAGATAAATTGAAAAGCTAAAAACGCAGAATCATAGGCAAAGAAACGAAATACAAAGGTTAATACAACCTTTGGAAGTAGAAGAGCATGAACAATGAACTTAATGGTTATCGAATCAAGAGAAAGAGATACAAGAGCCGGACTTATCAAGTAGCATAGAATAGAGTAATGGCGAAACAAGTATAGATGCAAAAAGACTAAATGTATAAAAGTAGGGGAAAAAAATATGTAAAGCTTCAATGAATAGAAGTAGAAAAGAAATTACGAAAAAAAAAATAAATAAAAGTATATTATCAAGTAACAAGTATAACGGAAATCAATGAGATAATCGAAATAAACCGAAAACCGCCGCTAACAAAGTTAGAAGCGAGATTTCGATGTGGATCGTTTACAGAATTGTTAAATGAGTCGCGACAAACAGAATTTGGATATAGATTGTTTACAGATTGCATTATAAGTCTAATTATAAATATATCCGGATTGTGGAGAAGCAAGAATAAAATCAATAAAAGAAACGCAGGAAGATCGGGCAATCATTAAAGAGATATTAGCAATGAAGATAAACTGTCCGAATCAATCATGCGATTGAAAATGAAAAATCAAAATGCAATGAAACATGTGGGCAAATACTAGTATAAAAGAGAATCTTTCAAAAGATATCAACAATCAATAAACAAAGTGAACGGGAAAACAACATGAGAAAATCTGTGAAGAATGGAAAGTAAAATGAGAATATTGCACTATAACATGAACCTGGAAGCAGATACAAAAGGAAAATGTGAATAAAATAAAAAGAAAGTTGGCGAAAAGTTCAAGGGGTTATAACCAAATCAATGTGTAATAGAAGAGGAAGTAGAGTTAAATGAACACTGGGAAAAGTGTAACAAAAAGAAAACAGAATTCCCTGTAAATAAATTGGGATGCGAAGTAAAGACACCAAAAGAGGAAATGTTTTAAAATTTGCAAGATACTGTTGAAGACCATGTGAACATATGGATAACCGATCAAGTACGCTGAGGAGTGAAAATTGTATATAAATATATATATATGTATATAATGTAAAAGTAGAACCCATAAAACACTAAAATACAGATGCGTAAAATTAAAATGATAACCACCGTTAACGATAAAACTAATTGTAAAGTATAATTATAGAAAATGAATATCAGGGAAATAATTATCGAAGTAAGAACAGACCTCACAATATTGATGATGATGAAGTTAATGAAACGAACAGAACTATATTGATAAAAAACGAAGAAATGGAAATAGTGAACAAAATAAAACCGAGAGGAGAAAGTGCGAATAAATGTGACAATGACAAAGAGAAGCTGAAGAACAAAAAAAAAAAACCTTAAAACGAAACAAATGAACCACATAATGAGACGAGCTAAATAGGTATATGAAAAAGGGATAGAAGAGTTCAAAAGAGTGATAAAAGAGAAAATGAAATAAGAAGCCGAAAAGGAGAAAATATCAAACCTGTCAAACCAAAAGCTGAAAGCGTAAAAGGAGAAAACTAAGCAATATAAAGAGCGAGCTGAAGGATGGGAAGAGAGGTCAGAAAAAAAAATGAACAATTAAAATAAGTGAGAGAAATTTACGAAATTTATTAGAAACAAAAAAAAATAAATAAATAAATAAAATAAACCATGGAAAAGTATTGTTAGAATTGGTAAACAGAAACAACAACTAATTAGAAAACGAAGTGTACGAATTGGGTGGAAGGAGAATTGAATAAACTAAACAAAGAAACGAATAGAGTGTCCTAGCAAAGTCATAGATGTTGCATACGCCAGTTGCTTAACCGAAGGATAGAAAAAAATAAGAGAACTCCGAACTCAAGCGGAAGACCAGAAGATAAAAACTAGTCACAAAAACATAATGTTGGAGTTATTAAACAGAAATAATGACCAGCTAAAAGACAAAGTAGATGACTTAAACCAACGATTAATTGGAAAATAAATGAATTGGAAAAGAGGCGGGTCAAATATCTTAGCTAATAGCAAAGGCCACTTACCATCAATGACAAGTCGACGGGGAAAGAAAGCAGAAAGAAGAACTTGAAGCTCAAGTAGAACAAGTCAGAAGCGAGATCAGAGTACGAGAAGAGTTATATCGCACCAAAAAGGAACAGATATTAAAAGCGACCGAGTGGTCGAAAGTGATGGAAAAGTTTGAGAAATGGTAAATGGACTAAAGAAGCAGGCAAAATCCTGGAAGCAAAAGTACCAGCTAACAGTAAAAGAACTGAAAGATTTAAGACAGAAATGGACATTTTTTTTTTGACGATTGGAGGATGTGGGAACAGATAGAAGAGATTTTCAAACGAAACTTAATTTACAAGAAAGAAGGGAAGAGAATCGCATAAAATTCACCACTATCAAAGTCAACCAGATGAAAAAAAAAAAAAAAAAAAAAAAGCAAACCACAGTGAGAAAAATCTACGAGGATAAAGAACAAAGTGATTTACAAATCGAAATAGGAAGACAAAGATTAGAATATGCGGAACGAGACTCTAATGGTTACAAAGTAATTAGAGAACAAAGAGATCTGGCGCTGCACAAACATAAAACGTTACGGGAAAGCAAAAAAAAAAAAAAAAACAAAATAAAAGACATTCCAATCGAAAGTGAAAGAGATGCAAACAGAGATCGAAAGAATTAAAGATCCGAGAAAATACGAGAATATTGGAAGTAGAAGTAGCAGACCTAATGGAATAAATCAACCAGCTATCATATTTATTGGATGAGGAACTAAGCATCTCAATGACGTAACAAGCTAGAATAAACGAAGTTGTGAGCACACCCATCAGTAATCTGGATACTATTAATACAGACACCACAACCCCAAAGAGCATCAGAGGATGAAAAATGTTGAAAAATATAAAAAACGTATGTATAAAAAGAAGGAATGTGTGTAAAGTGTAAATAGAAATTGTGAATAGAGACAATGTAGATAAAACGAAAAAAACGAAATGTAATCAAAAAACAAAAATGATAAAAAATAGAAAACCAAAAAAAAATCATAAAAAGATAACAACGAACGAAAATCAAAAAAAAATCAGAAATATAATAAAAATAACAGAAAATGATCAACAATGCAGGTTTAAATCTGCGAGACCGTTGACAATGAAAGATTGTATACAACAACCAATAAAAATTGAAGTGGAAAACGAGGATTCAAAACCAGTATGATGCAAAATTGAAGAGAGAGTAGAAACTTAAATCAGCAAACAAGAGGAGCAGATGGAAAACCTGAAAATAGCAATGGAACAACAAGCACAAGAAATAGACAAAATCAAGAGTCAATAGTTTCAGTAGAGGAACCTGATGAAGGCGCTAAAGGAGAGTGTCAGATATTGAGTAACTAGCGAGAAAATATAGAGGAGGAAAATGAATGGCTGAGACGACAATTGGAGATAAGCCAAAAATGGGAACAAAAATAGAGGAACTAAAGAGAGAATTAGTCATGAAATGAGCAAACAATGTATTGGAAGACCATTAGCAAACGGTAGTAAAAAAATTCCAAAGGAAATATAGTGTTGGGCTCAGAGCCAAAATTAAAACAAAAATTACAAAACCAATTTAAACAAAAAGGTGAAAATTGTATAAGTTAGAACAAAATGATTAATGTAGTTTTGAAATTATCAATATAGCTGCCGTAACATAAGCACGCACCGCAAGAAGAGACCAAAAATAAAATAAAACATTAATTAAAACAAATTAAAAATATAAAAAAATTAAATAAAACAAATAATTAATTAAAATTCGGAAAAATGCCTACAGATGCAAAAAGAAACATATGAAAAATAAAATAAACTGCCAGAACCTTGCAAAATAAGGTTTAGAAAAAACACAGGCAGAAGAGGCGACCAGAAAACAAAATATTGGGGTTTAAAAATAATGTTTTAAGAAAACAATAATAAAAATAAAATCCAACAATAAAATATTAATATATCAAAAAATAAAGAAAAATATATAAAAAATTACAAAAATATTTTGAAATTAATAAAATAATTAAAAACCCTAAAATGGCGAAAAATCGCCCATTGGTCGCACACAGGCACAAAAATACTATATATACGGCAGTCATTTTCATAATTTCTAACCGAATTTTAACAGACTTAGAAATTTTAGTCCGGCAGAAAATTTTTAGAAAATTTGTTGAAATTTTTAGACTAGCAGTGAATCATTCTTAGACAAAATTTTGTATGCCAATTCATGTCAATTTTTCCAATCTGGTTGTAAGTATTGTTTTCTTGTATAAATATATATTTTCGAAGTCTTGTTACTTTGATTTTATTCTGGATGGTCGTGGAATCTTTTGGTGCCACTGACAAGTCCCCCTAAAATCTTATTTATATATATGTATTGCAATAGCTATCAATGGGACGGATCGCGTGCCGGCTGGCGGATTAAGTTCCCTAGTTGCGCTCGTGGGTTGTGTTCCATTGAAACCTCGGTCGTACGCAGTAGGGTCTGGCCATGTGCACAGGACCTCCACGCAGTGCATCGTTGAACGCCTCGTAGCGACTGCTGAAAAATGTGGTCGGAACGAGCAGAAATTAAAATCACGGGAGGTGCGACTGTAGTTAAGGGGAATAAAGTTTTGTAGGGAAAATTTAAAACATCGTCAGGAAATTAATTGGAAACTCAAGTAGGAAAGGATAGGATAGTATAGGAATGTAAATTTGAAAATAGTTTTCTAAAAGTTGAATGATATAATCTGGTAGAAGAGAGTAGCGTTTATTGAAGTGACTGCAGAGGGTTATAATTACTTAAAATCATGGGAAACGCACCGGGAATTAAGGAATTGTTGATCAAAATTCTAATATAGGGAAAGATAAAGGAAAATTAGGAAAAATGTAGTCAATTCCGTGATTAAACAAATGAAATAGGAAATTTACCAAAAAATAAGGGAGGAACGCTGCCCAAATTTTTGAAAGATACATTTATAAATAATGGGTAAAGACGACAAATAAGCATGGAAATTGTAGGAATAGACGAGTAAGGACCAGGATATAGAAAAAGAAAGACGTAAGACCTTCCATCGGCAGTCCAGAACCCGAAAGTGAAAATATCGTGAGGAGTAGTTCTAGTAATGGAGCTCACCTGCTCATGAATTTTCAACCTCTATGTACAGTACCAACATGGAAATCACCATGGGTACATAGGAGGGATAGCATAATAATCTTGCTGGCGTTTAGGGGTTAGATGCACAAAAAACCCTAGAAAAAATAAATAAAAACCAACCCTATTCGCCAACATGATTTATGGGGGCTCAGCCGGGATTGAAAACCATGTCAATTAGAAAGATGCAAACCCAGGGATGTTTAAAAATAACAGAGAGTTTTAGTAATGAACCCGCAGCCAATAGTCGAGTAAAAACTATGCCGATAGGATCGAAATAAGGATAACATGAACCTGGAAAGAAATTGTGAGAATGGCAAAATACCAAAAGTTAAATTATTAGAATAAATATGTCGGGACGACATTTTAAAAAATCGATAGGGGATGACCGAACAAAACGCTACAATAATAATATTACAGGCAACTCTTAAAAAATTGAATAATAATGTTAATAAAAGTAACAAAGTGGTAAAAGTATCGATAATTAAAAATGGGAATAATAATAACAATAATAATAATAATAATGGTAATAATAATAGTAATGGTGATAGTAATAATAATAATAATAATAATAATAATAATAATAATAATAATAATAATAATAATAATAATAATAATAATAATAATAATAATTATAATAGTAATGATGGTAATAATAGTGATAATAATAATAATAATAATAATAATAATAATAATAATTATAATAGTAATGATGGTAATAATAGTGATAATAATAATAATAATAATAATAATAATAATAATAATAATAATAATTATAATAATTATAATAGTAATGATGGTAATAATAGTGATAATAATAATAATAATAATAATAATAATAATAATAATAATAATAATAATAATAATAATAATAATAATAATAATAATAATAATAATAATAATTATAATGGTAATTATGGTAATAATAGTGATAATAATCATCATGATAGAGATAGTAATAATGGTAATAATAACTGTATTAAAAATTATTTTTGAGCTTTTGTTGTATGATAAAATTATTACATTGTACGATAATATTTATAAAGTAATAAGGCATGGATAGGTAAACTGAATGATTGATGAAAATTAGGAATGATGAGGTAGAAGCATGGTATGATGAATGTATATAAAATAGGATGATTGAATGGTATGGAGTTTGATGAAGTAAAAATATGGAGTGAGAATGTGGAATGATTGGGTTTAAACAAAAATTAAAATAACAGACAAAATATATAAAAAGACAACTATAACAATAAGTATTAAACCGACTTGAAAAGAATAGCAATAAAAACGACAAATAGAGGAAAATAGTTATTAGCAGTAAACTGATGACGGAATAGAAAGACCGCGAAAAATATCACAGAAAAATGAATTTCAACAACAATAAAAATAGAAATATCAGAATGAAATGAGAGAGAATGAACAGAGTCAATGAAAAATACAAAATGAATAAATATCGAAACAATGAATAAAATCATCTATAAATAAATGGCGATAATAGAAAACAAAAATTCGAAAAATAAAAGGGGTAAAACCACTAATTATAACAAAAGAAAAAATACAGAGACAACGAATAACAGTCGAAGGAGAAAATTAACGTCATACAATTGTAAACTACAACCCAAAACAGCAGTTAATCTCATTATGAATGACTTATATATAAGAAAAAAGGAATAAAACATCAATGAAGGACAAATAAAAAATTGGAGCGAATAAAATCAAACGCAGTAAAGAGAAAGAATTGAAGAGCGCAAAACAGTTGAATGAATGCAGAGACAATGTCAATAAATTGAAAGTTACGCGGAACTAGCAAATGGAAGATCAAAGCCATGGAAACAATTAAAAAACATCATGGATAAATTATAACATGGGGATAACAGAAAATAGTCGAAAAATAAAATCTACACAACGAAAAGTACCCGATACGCACAATAAGGATGATAATGGTCGGTATTCAAACTGATATGGTTAAAATATATAACGAACAGCATAAAAGTCAAAAGTAAATTACAATAGTGAATGTACAAAGTAAAATAATAAAATAAAAATACAAGACAATAAAAGTGTCAGAAGGAATATAAAGATTATAAAAACGAAAACAATAAAATGAAGTGTAATGGTAGTGAATTGCAGCAAAATATCGAAAGTCAAAGTGTTTAAACAATAAACACAAATAACATTGAATAATTGAGGAACGAGAACAGTGAATAATATAACAAATGAATATAGAAAATAAAGAATGGCAACACATTTATATAATGAGATTGAATCAGAAGGAAATTGAATATCGACAAACGAAATAAAAAGGGAATGAATAAAAATCATTGAATTATATACAAAATAATAAATAGCGTGAAAGTAAATATGATAACAACTAAAAGCGGCAAATGTAAATAAAACTGATGCTTGAAAATAGCGAAAAGCACCAACATCGAATCTGAAAATACTCGGAAAAATTTGAATAACAGTGAAATAAATTAACATTCAGTGATAGTAGAGAACAACAAAATTACAAAATAAAATAGATGTACATCAAGGAGAGAGCATTAAAATGAAACTAATAAGATAATGAATAACACCAAAATGGTAAGAATGTGTCGAAGGAGGTTGACCAATGCAGAGGCTAAAAAGCAATACTAGTAATAGACTAAAAATTAATAAATTAATAAATTAATTAATTAATTAATATCGAAAAGGGTAAAATAAGAATACCAACCATAATTAATAGCAAGTTTGAGAAATTAAACGGGGAATAACATATTTGAATGTTATAATAACGGATAATTAATAATATCAAAAAATCATAAATTGAAATAGGAAAATATTGAAAAGAGGAGGTATGTGAAAAGACAACCAGTGAGAACGTAGACCAAATATCAAGGGTACAGAGAAATAGTAAATAAAGCCGACCTAAATAAGCAATATCACGCGATAGAACAACAAGTCAAACAAATAATAAGCGCGGTTAAAAATGAGATTCATAAAGGAGTAGAATACACACACGAATGTTGTATTGGTCAAATAAAGTGAGAATATAAGTAGTTATGCTCCCCTGTGGTCACTTCAGTACTGTCGACAATGTGCTGAGACAATGAAAACTTGTGTACTTTGTAAAAATAACATTGACGAAAAGTAGTCGAGTATTACGATTAAATGAAGTTGAATTAATAAAAGTCTAGCAGTTGACCCTTCCTGCGCCTATATCTCTATATATAAAATATGAATATTTATATGTAAAAATGGAAAAGTGACGAATGGAGAAAGTTAAAAAATGAAAGTGTCCCGATCATCCAGAATAAAGTTCAAAAAGGGGTAAAATACTTTTGAGCTACCTTCGGGTAGTACGTCTGAAGCCAAATCGGGAGGGGATAACCGATCACCCAGAGGAGAAGTATAGAACGACCTTCCGGATAGGTTTGCCGAGTTGAGAAGCTACTGTGGTAAGGCTGATCACCTTACCGTTGCAGTAGTGGACCAATGAAGCCGTTTTTGTATTTCAAATTTGGGGGGTAGGTGAAGAATTCTCGAAGAGGCAGAATGAAAAGCACGCGTGTAAGGAATAAACAAAGGAGTAAATAGAGGAAAAGAAAAGTAATAATAAAAAGAAAATAATTAACGAATAAATAAAAATCCGAAAATGAAAGCGATCGCGAAACCGGTAGAAAATGTAGTAATAAAACGATGATCATCGATCGGGATTAAGGAAACGAAGCTAAATTGTAACAATGGCCAAAGTGAATAAGGGACATGTATTAACGGAACATGAACCCCATGAGATGTGTATTAACGGAACACAGTCTCAACTCGGAGACAGGTATTAACGGAACCTGATCTCATATAAGAGACATGCATTACCGGGACATGATCTCAAGGCGGGATTAAGGGGACAGGTATTAACGGAACCTGATCTCGAATTAAATGTAAGAGATACAGTATTACTGGAACCTATCTCACATTGTCGGATATAAGGGACAGGTATTAACGGAACCTGATCTCATTTGTTGAGTATAAAAGACACGCACTAACGAGACATGATCTCAATCGGAAATTAAGAAGATGCATAGTAATAGAATACAGTCTCAACTCGGATTAAAAGGGATGTGCATTAACGGAGCATAATCTCAACTGGAATTAGAAAATACATGTGACAAAGAGACATGGTCCACGATTAAAGTAGAAAATGTAAATTGTGAATGAGGAAAAAGAATAACGAGAAACCAGTCTAGGAAACAGAATGAATCAATAAAATAAATGATGAGAAAATATCCGTGCACGGAGAAGGGAATATATTGTATAAAAACGACAGCAGCTAACAACATTGAAAAATAAAAGATTTGGAAAATGGAAAACGAAGTAACTGATGACAACGATTGATGAGAAATAACGAAAATAAGAAAAATGGATTAAGAAACGAAAGGATAAAACAAAAAGACAAATTAAGGACCAGAAGAGAGTAGAACAAAAATAGAATGGGTAAAATGATTAAAGATTAAGAAGAAAGGGTAAAATAAAATTATATAAGTATAAAATAAAAAGGGAAGGCGAGATGCATGATGAATGAAAATAAAATACGGTGGGTAATAGAACTTGGGAAACGGCGTGGTCGAACGAATTGTTAAAAATAAATACTTATTACGACTATATAGATAATTGTTACTACTCACATAGATAATTAAAAATTGACGCAAAACGAAATCAAAGAGATAAAGAATACTGATGGGAATTATAATAAAAAAAAAAGGTGACGAAGCCTGAGGAATATGAATTATCATAAGTACGAGTGATATAACCGAGATAATTGGGAGAAACAGACAATATGGGAATCCTGAGAAACGAGGATAAGTTAGCATTGATAAAAAGACAAATGAGTTAAGAAAATCTAGATGAAATAAAGATGTTTAAACGCAATTATAAAATAAATACCGTTGGTTGGAATTAAAAGTTAATAACGCAAGGAAAACGAACAGTAAAATGCTATGTTATGTAATCATTGTAATGTACGATTCATAGATGTTTAATAAACAGTGGAGAGGTGATATTTTTCTATTCAGGTAAATCAATCAAACAAGACAACAATTCAGTATCGACAACAACCAAGCCAACAATTCAGTATCGATAGTAACAAAGAGATTAATCCTGTATCGACAACAACCAAGCCAACAATCCAGTATCGATAACAAGCAAGTCAATAATCCAGTAGCAACAACAACCAAGCCAAACAAGAAATAAAGCAGCAAGATAAGATTCGTAAAAGACGATGAATAACGAGAATTCTGAGAAATATTGTGATTACTACCAAAGACCAGGTCACAGATCTAGTAAATATCATGAGCAAATAGAATGTTGGAATTGCGGAAAATTAGGACATACCGCAACAAGATGTGGAGTACCCAAAATAAGTTTCCAATGTTGGCAAGAGAATCACCTCCCAGCTGCATATCGAACAAGAAGAAATCATGATCAAAATAACAACACCGAAACGCCAGAAAGCAAGTCAACCGAGATGCAGAATGAGATAAACATCCCTACAAGAATGTGTAGCTATTTGCCCGATAACCAACCACACACGGAAATCAATCAACAATCAGAAATAAATGTACAGCAAGACTGGAACACGTGAAGATCACCGAAGCATTAAAGGCAGAAAAACGATATAGTGAGATGGGAACATTTTCAAGCATATATAGAAGAGGAACGTTGGAGAAGAAGAAAAGAGGAGTTGTTGAAAGCTGACATAAATAAATTAACGACCAATGATAGCAAGTAAAAAAGATTAACGAAATGGGGAAAAACGAGTAAATGAGGTACTAAAAATCAATACGATGCGAGCAATTACAAAAAAGGAACCAAGCGTACAAAGAATTCCACAAACAAGGATCGAAAGCGAGATAATCGAAAGAATGGAAAACGTGAATTTGAATAATGAGGATCACAATGAACCGGCAATGGGAAGTGATGTAAATAGAAATATCGAAACAAGAAATCAATTCGGAAATACAATGTTTCAAAAGAACTGTAAATCACTAGTAAACGAGGAAAATGAAAAGAAAAGCGAAACACAATGAAGATTATGCAAAACGAATAAACGAAACTACTGAAATCAGAGAATAAACCAAACTAGGAAAGACAGACGGAGTGAAGGAAAATCCAAACAAGAATATTAAAACTTATGATATCGCTATCATATACTGTAATAAATGCCGACAACAAGGTCACAATGAAAGCGAATGTTATAGAAAGAACATAAGTCCGACTTATCAAAGAAATCGATACACGAAAATCAACACAATCGCGCAAAGTTATGTTATGAATGCAGTGAAGTAGGGCATTTAGCAAACAGCTGCCCAAATATGAAAGATAAATTGGGAAATCAACTCCAGAGAAATAATGGAGAACAGAGCAATCAAATGTATGTTAAAGAGAAGAATGTATCAGTCAGAGATAAGGAAGTACCAACCAGCGGTAACAACAAGACAACAATATACGAATAAAGAAGAGAAAAAGAAACGGGACCAAACAAACAACTAGATATAAACTCATTACCCAGAATTGAAAAAGACAATGTTATCGAACAATTGAGATAATTAAGGGAAATTTTGTAAAAGTATAACAGGAGAACAAATTTATAATGTGGAAGCAAGTAGCAGAAAACAAATCAAGGAGAGAGTGAACACAATAGACAACAATACTCAGACTAAAATAAAGGTATGTTAGCAGAATTAAAAATAAATGAATGAAGGAGAGCAGAATGAATATGGATAATTGATTAGATGTACAAAATTGGTTGTGAGCTGAAAGAAGGATTAAAAGTAATATAGATAAAAATGGATAAACAGCGAAGATGTAGACGAAAACAGTCAAAAGATATGTATAAATTAAAATAGTATCGATGTATATGTAGGAATTTGATTGTATAAAGGGATAAATAAAAATTAGTTCAAACAAAAATAGGTGTATTATTAGACATTAAATGTAAATATTACTAGTATCAATAATTTGTAGTTAAAAAAAAAAAAAAAAAGATTGAAAAGCAGTTACCGAATAGAATGTTAAAAACATATATAAAATTTATAAAGAAAAATCAATGTCGGCGACGACATTTTTGGCGAAAAGACCGATGGAAGATACGCCTAACGATTGAAGCAATTGACAACCAACATAAACACACGACGGAAAAGGAAACAACGGAAAACAAGGAATCGCAAGAAAAGAAAACTAACGGAATTGTAACAAACACTAAAATACATATGAAACAACAAAAACGAAAAACAAAAGACGAAGATGAAACAATGACAATCAACAATAAAACACGACAGAAAGGAAACAACGAAGAAAGGAATGAACAAGGAAAAGAAAGCTAACAGATAACAAACAATAAAAACTATAGAAACAACAAAACGAAACAAAGAGAAATATAGGAAACGCACTGTATGCTACCACTAATAGAATAATTCTGAAAAATAAAATTACACGTTACAATGATACAAAAACTCTGGAGATTAACCTGCTCAACAGCGAGTAAACAATGACATCAAGAGAGGAAGAGAAATTATACGGATAATAAGCAAATTAATTAACAAATATCGCACCGGTCAATCAAACAATCAATATCTTAGCAAGAATCGAACTAGAATAAATAAACCTATCGTATTATGAAGCGATAGGTATGAGAGAGAAATGTATTAAAAACACAAGTATTACAATATCACTTTTGCGAACTCAAAAAAGGATCATCGAATAAACAAATACCAACTTTCAAAAACACAAAATATTCCAAGGTAACGAAACGGATGATGTGATATAAATGCAATAACAACATAAAACAATCGTAGAACAACGAAAAACCAAAATATATAATATATTACGCAATATATGTGTGTATATGTGTTGTATATGTTAGTATATATTATGTGTATTATATATTCACACGAACTTGAAAAAAAAAAAAAAAAAAAAAAAAAAAAACTCAACCGACAAAAATGAAACAAACGAATCAACAAGGAAACGATCAAACAGGAAAATGAGCTGAGAAAACAAAAAGCGGTGTAATGAGGCGGTTCAAGAAAGTCCAGAACCTCTCCTAAATATAAACGAACACTAGATAAAGGGACATGAGTGTATATAATGTATAAAATATATGTATAAATTTTATAAAGGTTATGATATAGTATATAACCCTCAAATTTTGTTTAAGTTTAAATTAGAGGAGGATGAATAGATCGTAATATTAAAAAATCAAGTATAACATGAATCAAACTATCGGAAGGCGTAAACGTTCACGGAGTGTGGAACGGCATAGATTTCGTCACAACGGGTGTACAAGTACCAGTACAATACATTGAACTGACAGGCAATGATGCTGCCAAAATTAGATAATTATCAATATGTAGAAACTGAGAACAACGAGAAGAATTCATTAGAATGAGAAGATAAATTATAGAATCGGAACACAGGAATCCAGTGACAAAGAAACGAACTGCAAAGCAAACGCAACAGGTAGAAGTAGCTCAGCAAGAGGAATGGAAGAATTGTCTGCTGAATCAAGTAGAGAAACACAAGAATCGACTCCTCTAGATCAGCGTGAAGAAAATGCAAGAAATGTACTTGTGTTAAAAGATATAACTGTAATCAAATGTAGAAAAGAAAATTCAAAATCAAAAATATGTAAACAATTCGCATACATAAAGTAAAGAGAGATCAAAATATCGTAAAAGAATAAATGGATAAAAGTAGAAAATACAAAGAAAAATATGGTAGAAGTGAATTGCCAAATAAAAAGGCATGACTGGATTCAACGGAAATATCAATTTGAACCATAGGAAACACCACAAATAAACTTGAACCAAGATTTTGATGCCTGATTATGTCACGGAGTTACTAAAAGAGCCGTTTCAAAGAGATGTCCTGATAATGGAGATACTAAAACGAATCCCTTTAAAAGAAACTCAAGAGGCCGAGGCAATCACCAAGAAATATTATCCATGAGAATAATGCAAAAAAAGAAACCGAGCGACGTGAAAAGGAGCATCAAAGACAAAAGATGACCGATATGGACAAACTGTTATCTATAAGAAACCCACGTGAAGTGTCAAAACCAGTACAATAGGTGAGAGAAAAGTGTCTGTCAGAAGGAGCAGAACTAAAATGCTGAACACTTAAAACATGACCGAAATGGTGAACAAATACAACAAACATGTGAATATAGAGAGAAAGGTCAGTGGCAAATATCAGACGATACTGTCCAAGTGATGTGGTAATAGAAGAAGTGGCTAACAATAGCATTGGGAAAGATGGCGAAAGAGAACGGAAATTGCAATGGTAAATGGAGATGTAAACAAAATTCTTGAAAGAAGAACTGTTACAATAAGCACCGAAGCTCCCAGAAATGAGTGAAGCATGATGTGCGAATTAACGTAGGAAAGAACAATGTGTATGTAGTAAAAGTTCGGTTTCGAAAAGACGGATCCGGGGTATATATCAGAATTGACATACGCGAGATGAAATTGGTTATAAATAACATATATGTATAAATACGTTAAAAGTATGACCCAATAAATATTATAAACAGGTACTGCGTAAAATTAAAACGATGACACCGCAAACAGAAAAATTATCTGATTGTAGAAAATGATACTGAACAAATGATATTATTGCGAGTCGATATTCCGACCGGTTAATGAGTGATAGAAAATTAATGAACACAGATGGGAAATAGGAGGCAATGCTTGATTTAACGATTACCACCAAAACAAATAATAATAAATAACAAATCGAATGGAAACAAGATGGCAAAAACATAAGAATGATGATGAAACAGTTGAGAGAACGAACCAAGAAACAGATACAACCATCAAAAAAATTAAACTTCACGAATAGAGCGAATTGCAAAAAATATCGGCAAAGACATGGCGAAAAAGCAAGGACATGATAGAAAGGTAAAACGAAACGATGTCACGGCAGCAAAGAAGATACATTTTGCAAAAAACGTCAACAGTACAAAAAGCTTGAACGGAGAAAAACTATAAATGGGCAAGCCGAGTTGGTGAGGAAAAGAAAACCCAAGAAAAGAACGAACAAGTAAACCAGATTGACAACATTAAATGAGTTCAAATAAAGCTCAAGAAATGAAATTAAGTATAATAAGTAATGTCCAATGCAAAACCAAAACAAACAGGCGTTAGAAAACGAAGTAATTGAGTAAAGCGAAAGATTGATCAAAAAAGATAAGACGAATTCAGGAACGATGAGAATAAACACACGTGGAGCAAGTAGCGGAAGCTGCAAATACGATACCCAGAAGGAAAAAAGCAAATAAGAGACGAGAGAAACTTGAGCCCAGTGGGAGCAAGTGGGAAACGTGCAACATAAGAGTGAGAAAGAACTAGTCAAACACCAAAAAGGAGAAAATCGCAAAAAATAACTCATGATCCAAAGTAATAGGACAAAGTTGAATAGAAGCCATAGACGTCTAAGAAACAAGCAAGAACGGAGAGAAGATCCCAGGAAAACCGCAAGGACAGCTGACAGGAATCTGACGCAAGGTAGACACCTTTGAAATGATGGAAAATGTGGAACAACTCGAAGATCAGAGGAAGATTATCAAACAAGATACAAACAATTAAAGAAAGCTGAAGAGAGAGAAGAGGATTCAAATGGATCTTAGCAATTCGAGGAAAACGATATCAACAGCTGCGCGCAGAACATCTAGAAATAATTCAGATTAAAGGAACAAAAATCAACTGGAGTGGAAATAGGCAGTTACGCACAAAACATGATGAACGAACATGTGGTAGGATATTACAGGAATGTGTGAAAAAAGAGAACAAATTGAGAGAAAGTGAGAAAAAGGCAAATGCACAATGGGAAATAGGAAGGGAGGCCACTTGAGACGAAAGTGAGGGACACTTGGAAAGTGATTTGTCGAAAGCTCAAGGCCCATGAAAATACTACTTGCAGAAAAGGAAAGATAAAGAATCTCATAGAAGAAGTAAACTAACCTATCCTATATGTTGAAGACTGGAGAAATGTTTACACACAAGAATCGGCGAGAAAAAGACTGAAAAACGAAAAAATATTATATATATATATCATATAATCAAAAAATAATAAAAACCAGAAATGTATAAAAACTCATAGAAAAAATAAATTCATAAACGAAATCAAAACGATAAATAAAATAACAATTCATGAAACAATAAAAATGCGGTTTTTTAGAAATATGAATAGATCAGAATAAGAAACCACAATCATAAGTAGAAGTCCTGCGCGAGACCTTATTAACGAATTCATAAATATCAACTCATCAAAATTGAATAGAGAAACGATTTTCAATAACTATGGGGGCATGTAAATCGAGAAATCGCGGAAACAAAAAAATACGAACAAGAAGAGATGATAGAAAAATATTGAGAATATTCATGGAACCAACCCCGGGAATAGACAGTATTACGAAGCAGTGGTTCAGTTCTACGAAAATTGATTAAAAAGTTAAAGAGAGAATGTCATACATTCTTGAATAAACGAAAAAAATGTACGAAGAGGAAACGAGTGGCTGAGACAACAAAATAGAGTTAGTAGGATTGAAGAAAAAGTGACGATTAACAAAAAAAACGAACGACATTAGTAGCTAAAGGCGCAAGATTATGTACTGGAGAACACGAACTAATCGGAATTCAAGAAAGTATCAGAGAATGAAAACAAAATCGAACCGGCTTTCAAAAATATGCAAATAAGCAAATAACTAAGATGCAAAATTAATGCAACAAACACACGAGTGTTTAACCAAGGAATAATAGAGAGTTGAGAATAATATATGGAAGAAAAGGAAAAGATTATTACCCGTACCTTTGAAATGACAAATCGATTAATGAATGAGCGGGAGATTGATGCTGATGAATAAACCCACCCCAAATAATCGAGACGAGACCAATCAGAATAAAATAATGCGAAAAAACGAAAATTGCAACAATGTACGATATAAACAAAAATAAAAACTTGAAATTAGAAGAAAAAAGGAACCTGTGGTCAAAATCACCTTACTCCTCTCTTTCACCCTCGTACAATAAATTCGAACCATTTTAGAAAAATCAAGAAAGCCCTTCTACTCATCCAAACTAAGCAAGTCTAGAGTCATCACAACATAAGTATCTTCTCGAAATCCTTATGCAAAAACCCCAATCCACACCCTATCAGAAAATGACCAACTCTATCTTTCTCGAAAAACGCTCTCTCGCAATATTCAATACAGCCAATTCTCACCCAACCCTGAAAATCGAAACAACATACAATTACGACAATTACCATACTCTGTTTGGGAATCGTCTAATCGTCGTCCTCAGATCCTTCAAATATCTGCAATATCCAGACGCGAATCCTATCAAACAATCTCCAAATTTAATCGACCATCGGAGAAGAAGATAACAAACAATAAACTATTACGTTACGAAACACCATCAACCCGACATCCTCAATACAAAACTAACTCAATAATAATCATCAATTCCATCACAGTAATCTCACCCAGATGCGAAAATCTTACAGAAGATCCAAATTCATCAAAACGAAGAAGAAATCGACAATCAAACAATTCGCTTCGTTAAACCTACAACCAATCCTACAATATCAAAATAACTATGCAACAATCAATCAACTCCAGTCATCGATCTCAACCTAACCAAATCAACCAGAAAGTCCGACCCCAGTCACAGACACTAAGTCCAAACGCTAATTCGACTGATTACCTAACGACTTTCAGTCTTGAGTGTGCATAAATAAACTCACTAATAGTATTTGATTTATGTTATAACATATATTACCTCTAATGATGTCTGCTTCTGTCTTGTTAATTGATTTCATCTGTATAACCTTTTTCTTGTGTTGTATAAAAGTATTGTTAATGGATGGAATGTGTTGAATGAGAAATTGCAGGCGCAATTTAAACGGCCCGGAGTGGTTTGTGGGCCAGAGCCAAAATTAAAACAAAATTCACAAACCAATTTAAACAAAAAGGTGAAAATTGTATAAGTTAGAACAAAATGATTAATGTAGTTTTGAAATTGTCAATCTAGCTGCCGTAACTAGCACGCCGCAACGAAGAGAACCAAAAATAAATACATTATTTAAAATATTAAAAATATACAAAATTAAATAAAACATAATTAATTAATTCGGAGAAAAGAAAATGCCTACAGATGCAAAAGGACATATGAAAAATAAAATAAATGCCAGAACCTTGCAAATAGTTTAGAAAAACACAGGCAGAAGAGAGCGACCAGAAAACAAATATTGGGGTTTTAATAATGTTTTAAGGAAAACAATAATAAAAATAAAATCCAACAAATAAATATTATTAATATATCAAAAATTAAGAAAATATATAAATACAAATATTTTGAATTATAAATAATTTAAACCCTAAAAATGGCGAAAAAATCGCCCCATGGTCTGCACACACTGCATAAAAATACTATATATACCGGCAGTCATATTTTCATAATTTCTAAACCGATTTTCAACAGACTTAGAAACTTTTAGTCCAAGGCAGAAATTTTTTGAAAATTTGTTTTTGAATTTTTTAGAACATAGCAGTGAATCATCTTAGACAAAATATTTGTTATGCCAGCATTCCATGTCAATTACTTTCCAATTAGGTTTGTAGTATTGTTTTCTTGTCATAATATATACTTTTCGAAGTCTTAGTTACTTGATTATTATCTCTGGATGGTCGTGGAATCTTTTGGTGCCACTGGACAAGTCCCCTAAAATCTTATTTATATATATTGTATTGCAATAGCTTCAATTGGACGGAATCGCGTGCCGGCTGGGCGGATTAGTTCCCTAGTTGCGCTCGTGGGTTGCTGTTCCATTGACCTCGTTGTTAAGCAGTAGGTTGGCCATGTGACACGGACCTCACGCCGTTGCATCGTTGAACGCCTCGTTAGCGACTGCTGAAAAATTTAGGTCGGAACGAGCAGAACATAATCTCTTCTT